>JAVXUP010002383.1:0-137564 GCA_033070095.1 Escallonia herrerae | reverse complement strand
AACTTTGTTATTCTTGGGAACGTTGTATATCGTTTAATTTGCTTAAATTGTATTTATTAATTCGTAGGAAAGAGCACTTCTCAACACGGTAGAAGTATCCGATAATTTTAAAGCATGGAAATTGAACAGAACCCAGAAAAGATTACTGCGTGGGATTGGGTTTGGGATTTTCACGCGTGGGCAGATCTTTCAACAACTTGACCGGCACTTAATAGGTGCCCTTGTTGAAAGGTGGAGAAGTGAAACGAATACGTTTCACTTCCCTCTCGGAGAGCTGACAATTACCCTAGAAGATGTAGGGTTCATCTTAGGGTTACCGGTGACGGGGCGGCCGGTAATAGCTCCTCCGTCGGAAGCAACGAATAAGAGGACCGCTAGGGACTTCTTTACTTCGATACCCCAGGATCAATTTAGCACTGGGGGTATCAAGTTGAAATGGTTGGTAGATACCTACAAGGTTCTGCCGGATAACTACACGGATCAGATGCTTGTGCTGTACACACAAGCTTTCCTCTTGTGGGTGATGGGGGCAATTCTGTTCCCAACAACGTCGAAGAATACCGTCAGCGTCAAATATTTACCGTTGTTGGGTAACCTACTGGAGGTTGGGGATTATGCCTGGGGAGCCGCAACTCTTGCGTACCTCTACCGAGCATTGCACAAGGCAACGAGGACCGACTCCAAAGCGATATGTGCATGTCTCTCGCTATTGCAGGTATATCATACAATTCTTGATTACTTGCTCGTTTCTTTTTTTTTTGGGTTGAATTGACAATAAAATTTGACGATACTTTATTTAATTTGTCTTTGCTCTCAGGTGTGGTCTTATGAACACCTTGCTACCGGCGCACCCACGCGTAGGGACGGAACCGATAATGTGTGGCCTCGGTTGTGCGCCTGGGAGTACAGCCGGAAGGACAGCCACTACCAGAGGAGAGACGATCCCCATCACAACATTACGTACTATCGGGGGGAGCTCGACTCGTTATCTCCTGGCCAGATGCGATGGGCACCGTACAAACATTTGGCGCGACGGGTGGGAGAGTCGTTCGTCTTCACGCTCTCTGGGTTACAACGCACACCCCTGATCCACTTCGAGGTCGCAGAGTGGCAGCTGCCAGATCGCGCTATGCGCCATTTTGAGTGCCTGCAGGGGTTGCCAGCCGGCGCGCCGGATATGAGGCTTAACAGGAACCCACCGGGTGTCCCTCGGTTTGGCAAGGCAAATGCGCACGACTTGTGCGCACGAGAACTTGAGGTTTGGGATTCCTGGCAGGACACGCTGGCGGCCATTGTGTCGGAGCCTGACCCGTGATCAGTATCGAACAGTACAATGGGTGGTACTACCGCATCACCCGGAGGAGAGTAGCTCCAGTAAGGTTTGAACGCGGGGAGAAGTACCACCCTAGGGGTCAGATCGATGAGCACATGGCATACAATCTGGTAAGTTGGCCAACCAGTGCTTTAATTGAACTTGATGATTCTAACTGTGTATGAAGTTACTTATTTATTATCTCTCTGGATGTAGGTTAATGCCTCGTTCGCCTTCTTCCAGAAGTTGCGCGAGCGGAAGGATTTGGTGGATGCAATGGGCGAGGAGCTTCGCCAACAGGCTGATGCGTTGGCGTATGGCTGCGGGAATTTTTTACACCAAGCATCGGGCCAGCCTTCCGGCGTCAGCCCGGGAATGGGTTATCCGGGGTGGCAGCCCCCATATGTGAGCGAGGGATACACCGATCCCTCGGGACAGACTTCGGGAGTGAGCCAGGGATATGGTGGTCCCTCTGTACCGGGAATGGGTGGTGATTGGGGACCGCCAAGCACCATGGGCCAGGCTCAAGCGCCGTGGGAAGACTACAGTGCGCCCTCCTTCTCTTTGCTATTGGACTCGGAACCCCAACCCTTCTCTCAGAGTCAAGTCACGCAAGACTGGGGTTTCGGACACATCAGTCTGTCGGAGACACTGCCCATTGTCCCGTGGGCAGGACCATCTATTGCCGAAGGAGGGCAATATCCCCCGGTCGACCCCCCGAAGGAGTGCAATATCCCCCGTCGACCCCCGAGGGCAATATCGCAAAGGGCATCCAGTGAAGCCCCTAAAGCCGCATAAATGCCAAATAATCAGAGAGCGTTATTTTAGCGGCTTCCCCCGGGACAAAGCGTTGTATAGTGTGAATCATCCGGAGGGCATGGATTACACTTGCGAGTGGGGAGAAATGGCCTCCCTGGCTCCGGGGAGTTGGTTAGACAACGGTGTCATCTCCACATACGTGGAGATTCTGAAGGAAAGGGGTCGGGAGCGGCTGAACGAGTACCCGGCCATTTTTTTGGTGGATGCCTTTTTTCATAGCCTCCTAGTGTCTGAATGGCATGAGTGGGTCGAGCAAAGGCGGAAGAAAAAGTTGAGCCAGTGGAGACCGTCCGCTAACCTACGAGCGTATCTTGCTAGGGATAGTCCAGTGAGCGCAAGTGTTGCCGACGTGTTTCTAATCCCATTTTTAGGGGAAAGCCACTGGTACTTGGTTTGCTATGAACCGGTAGAAAGTCGTATCGGTGATCGACAGTCTCCACGACGATACCGCCCACATGCCTGTGCTGCAGATGTACAAAGCCCAGTTGGACTCAATGGTAATATTACGATTGTTGTTTAACAGTTATTGTAACTTGGCATAAATGTTAACTCGTGTCTTACGCCGTTTTGTGTTTCTCGCAGAATATATTTTGTGCAATGGTCAATGGTATCCGTGGTAACCCTGTACCGGCGCGGCCAAAGCTCGATTGGCGACTGAAGAAGAGGAGGCCCAAGCAACGTAACACTTCGGACTGCGGCGTTTTCCTTTGCATGTACATGGATTACATTTGCCGGTCCGAGAGCCTCAAGGCGGCGGTGTGGAGCCAAGCAGAAGTAGACACCTTTAGATATAGAATGGCTTGGCAAATTATGAAAGGCCGGCCTAGAGCGGTTAGGTATATTGTAAATCCGGCTAATGCCGAGAATCCCTCCCAACATGATTCCCCCAGTTGACATTGTACCATTACACTGTCAATTTTTTTTAATAAACTATGATTATTTAGAAAGCTCTCATTGATTTGTGTTGAAGATTATTGATTGATTGATTTGTCTGATTTCCGTTGAAGATGATTTTGATTGATTTGAGTTTGGTTTTTTGGCTCTCATTGAGAATGATTGAAAGGTGGAAAACAAAATGTGTAGCGGACAGTAGGGAAGTGTTGGGTTAAGACATTCTGCTGGTCCGTCCGCTACACAATGTGGCGGACAGTGGGGGAAGTGAAAAAATTTTCTAAGTGTTGGATGTTTGTTGGTTCGTCCGCTACACAATGTGGCGGACAGTGGGGGAAGTGAAAAAATTTTCTAAGTGTTGAGTATTTGCTGGTCCGTCCGCTACACAATATGGCGGACAGTGGGGGAAGTGAAAATTTTCTAAGTGTTGGGTTAAGACATTCTGCTGGTCCGTCCGCTACACAATGTGGCGGACAGTGGGGGAAGTGAAAATTTTCTAAGTGTTGGGTTAAGACATTCTGCTGGTCCGTCCGCTACACAATGTGGCGGACAGTGGGGGAAGTGAAAAATTTTTCTAAGTGTTGAGTGTTTCTTGGTCCGTCCGCTACACAATATGGCGGACAGTGGGGGAAGTGAAAATTTTCTAAGTGTTGGGTTAAGACATTCTGCTGGTCCGTCCGCTACACAATGTGGCGGACAGTGGGGGATTGAAAATTTTCCAAGTGTTGGGTTAAGAGTTTCTGCTGGTCCGTCCGCTACACAATGTGGCGGACAGTGGGGGAAGTGAAAATTTTCTAAGTGTTGGGTTAAGACATTCTGCTGGTCCGTCCGCTACACAATGTGGCGAGGTGCACAGCTGAGAGGATCTCACGTCATAGTGGTGCAGATCATTGTCTGCAACTTGGACCAGAAAATGGTTGGCACGAACAAGACACTTAGTTCCGACCTTCCCCAACCCCGGCCTAAGCGGAGGCCTTATAGCCGCTATATTGTAGAGCTAGACTTTGGTGTCCGCTATATAGTACAGCTATACAATTTAGCGTGATGCAATTTTAATAAATTGGCGCCCGAAGACTTGTTTTAGCGACGGAATCAACAATCTCAATATCGATAAACAATAAATAACGTACGATTCACAATCAACGATCTCAATAATTGAGGGTATCTCAAACGGCACAATTAAGCGAGAAAAAATTTGGAAACATAATGAACATGTATACAATAAATTTGGTTATTAATAATAAATTAGGGTTCACATTGGGGGAAAGAAATTTTTTCACAAGCGCTCCGATCAAAGATTACAACTTGAAAATCCCACCACCCAAGGTGTTCAAACACTACAAAGTCCCCGAGTTCGAGGCCATGCTGGCGCACGAAGACGTTCCAACCCTCTGCGAATTGCTTTTTTTGGGGTCGGCCGGGCTTCAGCTTGATTTCAACCTGCCAGGCCCCCTTGCGGCTATATAATCTTGAACTGTCATGAATTGTTGTAAATTGATTGGTAAAGGCTTCCGGTATGTCCTAACAAACACAATACAAAAAATAGGTTAGTTTTTAACCAAAAGATCAAACTTTTAACACACGAAAATACAGAGAAAGAGGGATGGCCTACAAGTTCATTCTCAAATCCCGGCATCATGACTTTGAAAAAGTGTTTGCCTGCCAGGTGCAAGTTGCCAATAAAATCGTAGGTGGTCTCCGATCCAGAAGCCATCGAGGTCGGCGATGAGGGGAGGACGGTGGTGTCGCCGGAGATGTGGGTCGCCGTAGATGGGGTAGCGGCTTGGGTTAGATGTTCGAGAGAGAGAGAGAGAGTATAACGGACTGATAAAAGCTGATTGCCCGATTTGATTAATATATATATATATAATAGGATAGAGGTCCGCTACATTGTATAGCGGACATAAATGAAAAACAACAGTTTTTCTGCGATTCAGTCCGCTACATTGTATAGCGGACATAAATAAACCAAAAGTTTTTCTGCGATTCAGTCCGCTACATTGTATAGCGGACATAAATGAAGACCAAAAGTTTTTCTGCGATGACGTCCGCTACATTGTATAGCGGACATAAATGATGACCAAAAGTTTTTCTGCGATGCCGTCTGCTACATTGTATAGCGGACATAAATGAAGACCAAAAAATTAGGGCTATGCATATCCGTCCGCTACATCAGAAAAAAAATTCCAGTATTCGGTCGAAAAATTATTAGAAAAAAATTATTACAAATGTCAAACTTATACAAAAAATTAAAGGTCCACTGCAGCTTGTTCGTCCTCATCTTCGGCGTCATCTTCTTCCCCGTCTTGCAAACCCCCTGGACTTATCCCCAGTGCCTTGTAATGGTTCCGCTTGTCGTGGTCGGTCATTTTGTTGCACAATGCACACCTTCTAGCTTTTTAGGTTGAGTTGCCGTTTCAATAGAGCTTTTCATCCGCGTAGATCTCTTGCGGCCTTTCGTTTGCGATATAATTGGATCCAACGGCCGGATATCATTGTCGTCTTCCTCCCCCGGCTCGTCATCTTCTGATCCCGTCGTAGGCTCGGTGTCAACCGCATTGCTGACTGAAGCTGCTTCCAACTGGTCGACGATGGGCTCTTGCTGCTGAGCTACCTCGAGGAGATGTTTATATCCGACCATTGTAGCAGCACCTTTACGGACAAACGGGTGAACATCGTCACCAGATGATTATACCGCAACGTCTCTGATTCTTCAAAGTCAGTATACGGGTGCTCCGGAAAGGAAATGGTACCGTGCAACCTGTTTGCACCTTTCGTCCACCGTGGCAGGACGTATTTATCGGGGATTGTCCTGATATTCTTCTGGGTGAAAAACCGCAGAATGTGTCTACACAGGATGCCATGGAACTCAAACTTCTTGCAAACACATGTCACCGAGTCCGTCAATGTGTCGTGGCTCACCGTATAAATTCTGCGCAGCTTCTCAGGGACGAGGTCATTCACGAGCGAATAAACCTTGTACTCACGCGTAGACATTTCTGCCACCTTGTTTATACTGTATCGTCCCGATTTTTGCAGCTCTACTTGGTATAGCAAGAAGATCTCCTTCGTATAGACTTTGGCACCGTTCAGCTCCAGCGGGGTCTCAAGCAACCTTCTCCTTTGTTTGTACGTTGTTGCAAAGTCTGCAGCCCTTTCTTTTACGAACAACGAAGCAACCGCTTTTTGTGCGGATGCAACGAAAGTCTTCAAATTGGTAGCTGTACCCACATAACTATCGAACGTGGCATTCATAGATTCACTCCTGCCCGTCGTTTTCATGCCCGCTGAAAAATACCTCCTCGTGTAAACGCCAATCCATTGCTCTTTGCGCTCGTACAAGTGCTGGAGCCACTCGTTGTCTTGCAATGAGTAATCCCGAACAAGCTTTTCTCCTCGAATTCCTCAATCGTTAACGACTTAGTAACGCACTTGTCAAAATCCTGTTTAAAGTCTGGATACTTTGCGTACACGTGATGCAGACGTTCAGGGTATTTGTTGCTTATGTGCCAAGTGCACAAGTTGTGCCGGGTGTCTGGGAAGACGGTCGCAATAGCCTTCTTCATTGCCAAATCTTGATCGGTGATGATCACTTTGGGTGCTTTGAAGTTCATTGCTTCCAGCCACGTCCTAAACAACCATACAAAAGAACCCTCGCTCTCGTCCCTTAACAAGGCGAACCCGAACAGGATGGAGTGATAATGATGATTGACGCCGGTGAAAGGAGCGAACGGCATCGAGTACTTGTTGGTACGGTATGTGGTGTCGAAAGTCACGACATCCCCAAAATGCTTATAAGCTAGCCTCGAACGACCGTCGACCCAAAAAATTGTACTAACTCGATGCTCGTCGTCAAGTTTATAATCGAAGGTAAACTGCGGGTCCTCCATCTGCATCCGTTTCAATAGGCTCATTGTCGATTGCGCATCATTGAGGTCATACGCGGCTCGTCTATGGGTTCGGACCGCGTTACGAACGTCTGTCGTGTTAAAGTTTAAATTTTGAATTCCCCCAGCCTGTTCAGCAAGAACATTAACAATCTCAGTAGGTCCAATTCGCGCATTGCTCATTGTGTGAATTAGGCTCCTCGCGACCTTACCCATCTTCTTGTGTTGATGCATCTGACTCACCTTAGAAGGAGTTACTAACGGGTGATTGTGTGCCAGTTCCAGGCTGGTAATAAGCCAATGATCTTGATTGGCTTTGTAGCTTACGAACATCTTGACCTGGCAATTTGTGCGCTCAAAGCAGTCCCGTCTTCTACGCGAATATCCTATTTCGTCATCACTGTCATCATTGCCTACGCGTGTCTCATTTTGCTGTGGATTTCTGCCCCTATGACACTCGTATAAGCGAGAGCATATCTTTTTTGTTACGTTGCTTGTTCTTGTAGTCTTTATTCTAATGCCAAAACCAACCCTCAATGAATACGCTCGAAAACATTCTTCAGCTTCTTCCAATGTTTGAAACGTTCGTCCTAGATACGGATCACTAGCATCTACGGGGACGTTGGAGCTCGACACGAAATCAGACATTGTGAAACAAGACCTGTGTAGAAATAGACTACGCTTAACAATCAAATGGCATTTCTAACTGAAAATATTACCTAAAAATTACCTTGGCGAATAGACCAATTTAGGATGACAAACATACCGTATGCATAACCCCTGAAAGTGTCTCCAAATTAACAATTATTAATTTATTGAACATAACAAATTAAAATTACTAAGATAAATAGACGAATTCATCATGCCAAAAAATCGAATTAAACTATAATGACTTTATTTAGAGTTAACAAATTACACTTTTTTTATGAACATCATGTCTAGAACATCACAAATTGAAGAATACAGTGACAAATTTCTAGAACATAAAAAAAAACTATACTTTTTTGTCCGAACAAAATAAAATTATATTTTACCAGTCAATCCATAAAGAAAACTTCACCATTCGCAAACTTACCTTACTTGAGTGAAGCTTGAAGCAAGTTTTACTCGAAGCTTGAAGGGAGCTGAAAATGGAAGCGAGTCCGAAGGAGAAGAAAATTGTAGCCGAAGGAGCTTGAGGAATTCCGACAACCCGTCGTGTGTAGAAATAAAGGTACAAACACGTGGAAATGTGTCAGGGAAGTTAGTCGTCCGCTAGACAGTGTAGCGGATGACTTTTGGCTGTCAACGTGGGCCCAAGAAAGTGGTCCGCTAGACAGTGTAGCGGAGGGGGGAGCAGGGGCAAAATGGTAAAAAGGTCCGTCCGCTACACTATGTAGCGGACGACTGACAGCGCCGCAAAAAAAAAGGATCTGGGCCGTCCATCCCTTCGGGATGGACGGCCAGATCGCGCTAGCAAGATCTCCTATTTTGCTAGCGCTATCAACGGATCAGACCCATATATATATATATATATATATATATATATATATATATATATATATATATATATATATATATATATATATATGGGAGCTAATCCATTACTAGCGCTAGCAACTTAACCCAAGTTGTTAGGGCGATCTGGCCGTCCACGCGCAAGAATGGACGGCTAGATCGCACGCCACAATAATAATTTTTTTCACTGCCCGTAACATAATGTAGCGGACGATAAATTATCGTCCGCTACATTATGTTGCGGACGGCCAAATTGTGCTATCAACGGATCAGCTCATATATATATGAGCTGATCCGTTGATAGCACTAGCAAAATATGAAAAGTTGCAAACGCGATCTGGCCGTCCATCCTGAAAGGATGGATGATCTGGATCTTTTTTTTTATATTTTTTTAAGTACGTCTGCTACATTTTGTAGCAAACAATTTTTTGACAAAAATACCCACTAGCTTAAAAAGAGTTCGTCCGCTACATTATGTAGCAGACTAGTTTTCAGACCTTTTTTTCCCTTTCTGTCTTTAATGTTCTGACTTCTTTCTCTTTCTCTTTCTCTTTCTCCTTTATCTCTTTCTTCTGACTTCTCTCTCTCTCTCTCTCTCTATCTCTCTCTCTCACATCTCTTTTTTAACTTTTTTATCTTTCTCTCTCTTTTCTCTCTCCATTTTCTCTCTCATCCTCCTCTCCCACCTTTCTTATTATGTACATGGGTCATTAGCGAGCAGTGAGACAATAAACAACATGTAACACTGAATATGTATTCACTAGATAGGTGTGTAGAGTTGATTTATCTAAAAATGATTTGAAGGCTTAGTGGGTTAGAGTACTTTGATTTATCTAAAAATAATTTCAAGGGTCAGATTTCGGATAAGCTTCCATTGAGTCTCCAAGTCTTCAATGTCTTGAAAATGCCTTGCTGATCTTTCCAGACCATCTAGAATGACGTGCCTGCTTAAATTCAAGAGAGGGGGAAACATCACAGTTCTATCTTTTGAACAAATCTTAAAGAAAAGGACCGCCCGCACAGTCAGAAAAGAGAAGATGATCTACTAGTTCACTGGCACATCTAGACCTAGAATCCAAATTTCTTTGAGACGAGCCTTCTTATAATTTTTTCATAGTGACGGGAAGAAAGGCCAGTCATTTCCCAGATTCCCTTTTTCATCCGTGGGAATTGTCCCGGATTCCCTTTTGTAGAGAGAATACTGATAAGAGAAAGAGAGAGGGGGGACAGAGCATTGATGACAGAAAAAGGGGAGAGAAAGACAAACATGTCAAGAATATAATGATAGAAAGGACAGAGAAAGAGAAACAAAGGTCTGAAAACTAGTCCGCTACATAATGTAGCGGACGAAGTTGAAGGGTATTTTTGTCAAAAAATTATCTGCTACATAATATAGCGGACGTACTTAAAATTAATGCAAAAAAAAAAGATCTGGACCGTCCATCCTTTCAGGATGGACGGCCAGATCGCGTTTGCAACTTCTTATATTTTGCTAGCGCTATCAACGGATCAGCTCCCTATATATAGGGACGCGATGCACTGCCCGCAAGCAAATAAGTTTTCTTGCCAACGCGATCTGTCCGTCTATCTGTGATTTATGGACGGTCCATATTAAATCAATAGTGCTAGATAACTCTAGTACTTTAACATATTTGCAATCTATCTCAAAACTTTAGAAAATATTATTTTATGCACTCTAATACTTAGTTACCTACAAAATAAACTATAAAGAAATTTCTGGATATAAAGCCACTTACAGAGATTCTGCTCTGAGTTCTTGAATGTACGTCTGTCATGCTTTTTCTGTTGCTTTTCGATATCCAAGCTTTTCACCAAGTGGACACACACTCTTTATTTATGCTTAAAAGGAAATATTACATAGGAGCAATAGAAAGGAATGTTTCCTTCTATTATGGCACACTCTAAATCTTAGCACACTTCATACTCTCAGACTACTTCACACTCTTACACACTTCACACTCTTTCAGACTTCCTCTGCGTTCTAACTCTTACTTCGACCCATTTTATAGATAAAAGAATCAGGCACATAGGATTCTTCAATAGTTAAAATCCTCTATTATTTTCTATAGGGTCATTTTCTTTTTCATTATGGCAGATAACTTTATTCTCTTTCCAACTTTGCCTTGTCATTTTTCGTTGGCCATTATGTCAATTTCTATCATGGATATCATGTGGTCTCGCACCTTCTTGTACAGCTCAAAAGTTTGGCTAAGCAGATCAGATTCTTCTTTTCTTTGGCTGTTGAACTGTTTTATAGAGTTAGATTACCTAATCTTGACCTTGTTTAAAGGGCTCTATAGTGCCCTACACCATTTCAGGATTACTATCCTTCGTCCATCACAAAAACATGCTTCTATGGGATCGGCTACCATGGTTTCAATGGTTGCATGAACACAACTGATTCTTTCGATCTTGTCTTTCTCCGGATTATATGTGTCCCATAGTTCATCCCTGTGTGGTCGATAAAAATTCATTAACTTTTTATTAGCGAATCGATAAATGAACCAAATCTGGTATGTTTGGTAGAATTTGGTTTCACTTCTTTTTGCCTGTGTTGACAGTATTTGGATTGTGATAATCTGTCGACTAAATCCCATAACTCCCAGAGCATATCAAACTATAGCTGGGAGACTATCGATGAGTTGATAATTATCTCGATTTATTTTGAATATGTCTACGAGTCTATTTTCAATCCATTTAATATCAACCTTGTCTGATGGTAATATGAGACTTGGCCATCCATAATCTCAATTAAGGAACGCCTTCATTTCTAGTTTGCGAAGGATCTCTTCGTGTTCATTCTTCTTCTTGGCTAGTTCTTTTTATTTTTGTAGTGATATCAGCTGGGAGCAATGATTCTAGTTCTTCTAACAATTGAATTTGTCACGCCCCCGACCCGTAGGCGGACCTACACATACTATTCACAAATATTCCTCCTTAGGAGAAATAGATACCGAAAATATTTTACCAAAACATAACCTCAAGAGGTAATCAGAGCTCTAAACATACCCCAAATCATTAATATTTGCATTAACCATCAACGTCTAATAAATACAACAAAAATCCTCATAACAATAATTATTGCCCAGAAACTGGATTTCGAAAAGTTACTTAATCAAATTATAACAAAATCCTTATTCTCAAGTGACTAAAGAGAGTCTAAAAATTAAGAATAAATCCAAGCTTATGCATAAAGCTACCTCATCTACCGTTGTCTTAGCTCAATTACCTGAAATGGGAGAAGAAGGAGGGTGAACATAAAGCCCAGTAAAGATCACACACACACACACACACATGGAGTATAACACTGGTATTTAATAACGGGTAACTGAGTCCTAACGAAATATATAGAAACGAAAGTGCAAAGACGATATATAATCTTGGCACGATAGATAATCTCATTTCGGGATATTCAACCCATCAAAGATCAAATCAAAGTCAAAGTCAAATAACACATTCGAATAATTGAACTAATAATCGAATATGATACAATCACGTAATACGTGACTGTAAAGCACGTTAACCTAAGCACGCGAAAGTTCTAAGTTCAAAATTTGCATATCGGTAGCAATTGCTATATCATGTCATGGCATCACGTGAACCTAAGTACGTGAAGATTTTAAATATTAGTTCAACTCAAAGGGGTCCAAAGGATATCGAAGTATCTAAATAGCACATGAGCCACAAAAGTATCAAAACTTTGTATTTTAAATAAGATGACTTAGCAGTTAAAAAAATACTCAATATTAGACTAAAATTGAAGAAAACGAAAATACGAAATCAATAAATTTTGAATCGCTTTAATCCGAGTTCATATAAGCTTGAAAATTGAAAAGGTACGAAACGAACACAAAATGCAAAAAGAATCATATCGAAAGACAACAGCCTTTACACGTGGGTGGCAAACAAACAACCTGGAGAATGAAAAAGGTAATATATATTTAAAGAAGGACAATACCAGTAAGTGTTCTGCAAATAAGCCAAGTCATATAAAGAGGTACTACCAGAACTGAACAAGTCTAGTAACCGGGTAGGACGTGTCCCTTACACAGTTATTATATCAAGAAATAGGCTAACAATATTGATATTCAGTCTGTGCTCGTAAAGGTAGCAGACAGCGGAATTCTTTAGAATCGAGTGATGTGCCGTAATATTGGATATGCTGATTGACATTTCGGTGAAGAAGAACACGCTATATCAATTTAAAGGAGGCAGATGTAGTATATGTAACCCTTATCTCAATTCACGTTACAAGATTCGCAAGTTGCGTAACTTTTTAAAAATATCAAACCTAATTAATAAAATTAATCACTAAGATTAAAATCTTCAAATCAATTGTATTTTGATTAAAGTTTAGGATCGATTACTTACCAATTGTGAGTAGAAGGTTGAAATTCTCAAACCCTAATTTTCTCTTTCTTCTCCTCTCTCTGAAAGACCAGACTCAATTTATCGATAAAACACAAATTAACCAATCTTTTTAATTCTCTAAACTTGGTAAACTACTCAAAAGACCCCTAAAATTATATTACTTATTCAAAAATATTCTAAAATATTATTAAAACTACAAAGTAGCCCAAAAATTAAAACAATTAGCTACATATTATTTGGGGGTATTACAGAATTCTTTCTTCCTTTTCTTGTAAGACTATCATTCCTTCTTCATCGGTTATATTAAGCATTTCTTCTAAGTGCTTAACACAATCAGTTAATTGACTGAGGGTTCTTCGTAACTATTTTTAGTAATTTTTTTCTCAGATAATGCCAGACATTTTCAAAGAGTTTTTTTACTCTCTTCACATAACCCTGGATCATAAAACATTTTTGTTTTATAATCACTGGTTTGGGCTATGGTAGTATTTTGTTTTGAAAATTTTTCATCTTCGTTAGCAGCCACTTTTCTTTTTAGATCCTTATTGTTAGGATAATAATATTTTATTTTCTTGCCCACTTGTTTAGAGCGTCTTACTGTTGAGGTTTCAGCCTTACTCTCTTTATTCCAAAACTTATGCATTAGTTTTAAACACTTAGTTTTGTGTTGTCCTGTTTTAGGGCTTTCGGGTTGGTAGTTCCAACCATCCTCTTCTGCTACTGGAAGAGGATTTGTGAGTGACAAAGAACTGTCATATTTCATTTTAGGGTAAATGACGTAATAGTCGAATTTTCCTGATGGTTCTCTTAGTAGACCGACTTCAGGATCTCCTGTTTCATACCTTTTTTTTAAGGCCTTTTAAGTAGTCTTTTTTGCGGTAACACCAACTCCTTGCATCATAAAGCATAATTTCCTGGTTACACTATCTACAAGTGCATTTTTGGCTGATAAGATATACTCTACATCAAAAGTATAATAGCTAAACCATTGTTGCCATCGATAAAGTTTTGTTTGACTAACATCTCTTAGGTCTCTTTTGAGGAAAGCCTTGAAACATCTATTATATGTTCTGATAAGAAAGTGTTCTGAAACTAGAAATATGTAAAAATATTTTATGCCACGTTTTATAACTAAACACTTTTTTTTCGTTTATGTGATACCGAGTTTCTGCATCTTTAAAGGTTCTACTTCAGTATCCACACAGCTGTTCTTCAGCTTGATTAGGGGGTATTGCTTTTAATACTGCACCTCAACAATTTTTAAAAGCGTCAGTTTCTAGAACTAACTTGTCTCCTAGTTTAGGCAAGCTTAATTTTGGTAGGGTTTTAACCTGATTTTTTTATCCAGAAAACATTTTGGGTATCTCTATCTTCCTATATCCTTTTTCCTTTTTAAGCTTTTTACTTAAGATTTCTGTTAAGTTTGATAAATGCGGGATGAGTTTTCTCGCGTAATTTAACAACCCAATAAATCTTTGAAGTTGTTTTACATCATTGATTTTTTTTTTTGAAAATAGCTTAATTTTTTTAGCTATATGATCTTGAAGGACAATTTTTCTATTGTCTTCTATTTTCAATCCCAGAAAGTTAATGGTAGTTTGTTTCCGTTCACATTTTTTTTGTGATAGTACTAATCAATGATCAATGAATTCTTGTGCTATCTTTTTTAGATGATTTCTATATTCTTCTCTGATTTTTTAGAATACTAATATGTCATCTATGTATACTACACAGTAATCTCCTTGCTTTTTAAAAATATTATCCATCCTTCTTTAGAATAATGGTGGAGCATTTTTTAATCCAAATAGTAACACTGTCCGTTCATAGTGCCCTTGTGGTGCCCTAAAGGCATCTAATGGAATTGATAATTCTTCCATTTTGATTTGCCAATTTCCTATTTTTAAGTCAAATTTCGAGAAAAAGTTTGCTAACTGGATTTTGTTTATTAGCATATCCTTGTTTGAAATTTTATAGCCATCTTTGACTGTTGCTACGTTTAAAGCTCTATAGTATATAACTAATCTGGCTTTTCCTCTAGCCTGTTTTGCATGATTTTTTTACCATGAATGCAGGACTTCAATGAGCGCTCTTGCTGGGTCTTATTAACCCCTTGTTTTAGTATTTTAGGAATCTGTCTTTCAAATTCCTGAACCATCTCAAGACTATGTTGCATTGGTTTTACGTTAATCACATAATCTTTATCCTTGAGGGTCAATGTCACCCAAGATTTATCCTTTTCCCATAATTATAGCGGGTCTTCACTAAAATTATTTTCTGACAGCTTTTTCATACTATCAAGACTAGAAATTTCTTTTCCTTGTTTGCATTGATAATGTTGGTTTATTTCTTTAACCCAACTGTCATCTTCTTTGGTTATTTGTTTGTTTAGTAACTCTTTCTGATTTAGTTCTTCTTCAAGTAACCTTTTCCATGAATCCGTTTTGGTTTCTTCACCACGCTGGGCTGCGTAGAGAGACTCACTCTGGATATTTTTTTGGATTTCTCTTAATTTTTCTGGACAAAAGCCAAATTTACATTTTTGAGCAACATATTTTAACAATGGAACTTTTTGACATTGTATCTCAATATAAAATTCTTCCTGAATAAATGGTCGATTTTCTACTTGTTTGAGGAAAGAATTTCCTATTAGAAAATAGTCGTCTAAGTCGTCGAATTTGATTAATCTCTCTATAATGAATTATTTTCCATTTATTATGACCGGAATATGATATGCTTCATATTCTGACTCAAACTCATCGTCATTTGCCATTCGCATGCTCATGAGTTGATCTGTTTTGATCCATTTTTCAGAGGGTAACTCTCCTGGTTTTGTCAGGCAATAAGATGCTCCACTATTTACTAAAGCATCTATTTTAAAAGGATGCTAATCCTGGAAGTCGAAACTTAATTCTATATAAGAATTGTTTGAACTTACTACCACCCGTTTGTTATTCATTTTTTTTGGACCTTCTTTTCTTTTTAATAATACTCATAATGTCTTGAATACTCTTTTCAAGCTCATCTCCTATCAATCCCTTTTCTTTAAGCTTCTTCTTGACAGTGTCATTTACTGAAAATGTGGTCATTACATGTATAGTTTCTACACGTGATGACATACTTCGTCTGATTGGAATGTTAACCGTTTTGTACCCTATGATGCCTTCACCAGAACTTTCTTCTTTGATAACTTCTTCTACCATTTTTTTTCTTTCCTTTACCTTTTGGATTTTTAGACGTGGAAGGTATTGAAGAGATAGAATGTCTTCTTGGTTCTTCGAGGATAAAAATAGCTTTATTTTCCTTAATATGCATTTGTTCTAGTTGTTTACTAGCTATTCCTTCTCCTATCATCCATTTTTTAGGCCATGATAGTTGCTTTGAATTTATCTTCCGTACTTTTATTACTCAGACATTACTACTTGTTTGTTCAAATAGATCTACTTCATTGTTTAGCGTTTTACTTGGTGGATTAGTGGTATTTATCACTCTGTAAACTAGATGGTATTGTACTGCAATATTTTTGTAGGCTTCACGTAATTCGGACATGCCTTGAGTCTGAATCCTCAGTCCTAATGTTTTATTAAGATAATAATATTTTAAGGACATGAAGTAGTTTGGTGTAGTTTTAAACCAAACTGGTCCGTTATACAAGTTACTTTGGATACCCTCTATTAGGGCCTTTTCAAAAGTTTTCCACCGATTGTCTGTTAAACAACAGATTACTGATGTATCTCTACCATATATGAATAATAGACAAAGAATAACATGTATCATACCAATATGGACATAGTGATATCCTTTTCTAAGGTATTGTTTTGCCTTATTGCCTTGAAGAAATGAAGGTCTAGTATTCTTTCTTCAATTTGACCTACCGAGATTTCTTCTTGGGAGATCTCTACATTCATTTTACTCATGAACATGAATATGGAGTTCTTATATATTTCTCTAACCTTGATTTTAGGCATCTCCCAATGGTTTATAGTAGAACCGAGAGTTTCTTCCTCAATTGATTCACTCTAGCTAATTATGTTATTCGATAAAGGAATCATCTCTTCTTCATGGTCGTAGGTTTTCGACATCATGAAGATCTTGCCTACGCCTTTTAAAGTTTTGTTTAAACTTTCTTCATCATCTGATGTTGTTTCATCATCAGATTCGTAGTCGTACTCTGAAACAAGCTCTTCCGCTTCATCTTCAGAATCTAATTCGTAACTCATGCTGGTTCGTATTTTTCTTCAACGAATAAGAAAGATCTTATATTTTATTTTCTCTTCTTACTTGGACATTTGTTTGCATAATGTCCTTTTTTCCCACATAACCAGCAGCAATCACACTCCTCTGGTGATTTTCCTTTTGGACATGAAGGCTTTTTATACAGAATATTAGATTTCTTTCTAATGTATCTTCCCCACGGTTTTGGCTTTTCTCTTGATGGATTAAATTTTCTTTTTTGAATTTTTTTTTTCATTTTTTCATATATCTTTTTTCGTTTCCAAACATTTTCTTCTCGAATTTTTTCTTCGTGAAGTTTAGTTTCTTTTCACATCCATAGTTGTTTACCATGTTATCGACTTTAGAACAACAGTCATAACTCATATGAGCTTTTTTCATATCTTTTATTGCTTGTCCTTCAGTACAATATTTCTTTAAAACTTCTTCTACAGCTGCAATTCTTCCTCCTAAGGAATCACAAAGCATTCCGTCGTTTAAGAGTTTAGTAAATTCTTTTTCTACTAACTCATCCCATGGTTTAGGGAGTTTGGTAATAAATTGTTTTAGCCAATGGAGACTATCTCTGAGTTCTATCTTGTAAAAATATTTTTTAAATTCACAAGTGTAATTTTTAAAGTAGCACGTATCACATATTTGTAATTTTATCCAATTTGTGAAAGCACTATATATTCCGCATAACTCTCTTTTCAGATTGTCTGCATAAAACATTATCCATTTTTCAAAAATATTAAGCTTGTTCTGGGTTTCAATTATCATTTCGTTATCTGTTATGCTATTCCATAATTTAGCTGTGTTTCCTCGAAGGGTTGCTTGAATAAAATGTTTCATAGCATGCCTTTCTATTAAATTACCACCTATTATGGCAATTCTTAAGGCTTGTGCCCAATTATCAATTATATCTTTAGTATTTGAAATACAATCGATATCATGATGTATGTCGTATTAATTTACGGCTCATTTATTCTATTTTTGGGGACAATTTCTTGTTTTAAATGTCCTTATAGGGGCGTTATTAAATTTAAATTTTTCTAAATTTAATTCTGGTTTTCAAGCTCCTTCATTGTTTAGATCGGTTTCTCCGTTCCATAAATTCATATCAGCAAACGCCTTATTTACTTCTGATATGGCTCTTTTTTCTTCTTACTTATATTGTTGTTCTTTTAGAACAGTTGGATCTATTTCATCCATCATTGATTTTTTTAATGATTTTTCTTTTTCTACTTTGTCTGACTAGTCATTTATTCTTTTTTCTATTTCTTCTGCACTTATTCCCTTTACGGGATTTTTGGTTTCTTTTGAGCCACTCGAAGAGGGTTTTCCTTCACTACCACTGTATGCTAAAACTTCTTCAAATACATATGAAGTTTCGTTGTTATAGTACTTATTGGTAACGTCATAACTTTCAAAGTTTGATAAGAAGTTATCTGAGCTTAGGATGTGGTGTTCGCTTCCTAATCCCTTAACTAAAATTTGTAATTCAATTAATATTTGAAATGTTATCTTATTTAAAATTCTACAGATATTTAAAATTTCATGAGATACATCCATTATTTAATTTAATAATCCTGTTATCTCAGTTTTTCCAACTCCATGGTCTAAATGTATAATTCCTGCCATATGATTTAGTAAACAAGAAATTTTCATGAGTTTTTCGGTTGAATCTCACCTTTGATTAAGCTCTGATACCAATTTTGTATGGCCAAATTCTCCATTGGTCGGGAATGACACGTTCTAATCTTGACAGGGGTTAATTTTAGTTTTCTAAAAAGTATGAATGGTTTGAAGTTGAGGCATTGAAAATGAAATTAGCCAGAGAGCTAGCAACTTCCACACACACACACACACACACACACACACACACACACACACACACACACACATATATATATATATATATATATATATATCCGTTGATAGCGCTAGCAAAATAGGAGAAGTTGCCAGCGCGATCTGGCCGTCCACTTGCGAGCTGTGTACGGTCCAGATCTTTTTTTTTAATGTTTTTTTAAGTTCATCTGCTATATTATGTAGCGGACGATTTTTTTGACAAAAATACCCTCCAACTTAAAAAGAGCCCATCCGCTACATTATGTAGCGAACAAGTTTTCTGATATTTTTTTCTCTCTCTCCCCCTTTCTCTCATTAATGCTCTGACTTTTTTTACTCTCTCTCTCTCTCTTCTTTCTCTTATTCGCTATATTATGTAGCAGACAATTTGTAAGAAACCAGACAATTTGTCATGTCCAAGAAAGCAGCTCTCTGATTTCTCTGCCATGCCTCTCTCTCTCTCCCTCCCTTTGTGCTTCTTCATTTTGAGCCCCCGAACCACCAACCTTCGAGGCAACAACTCCGCTTAACGACACCACCAAAGCCCGATTACACCACCGCTGCCAAGAGAAAATTGATGACTTTAATTAGGATCTCAAGAAAGGTTTGGAATTTCTTCAAGAAATGCATCTCTTGCCTAGTCCACCTGACCCGCAAAGTGTTGCATGCTTTCTCAGGTACACATCTGAGTTGGACAAGAATCTTGTGGGTGATTGGAAAATCACGATGAAGGTTGTGTCCAAGTGCTTCAGGAATTTGCCCGGACATTTGATTTCCGAGACATGAATTTGGACATTCCATTACCCAATTATGTTTTCATTGTTGTTTGACTTTAATCCTGATGTGATTTATTTTGTGTATGAAAATTTTTGCAACTCTTTGTGGGGTCAATTTTCCTATTTGTTTCTGGCATGGGAGTGTTGAATGTCACCAGGTGATTGGGCTTTCGCCGTTTCACAGCTGTGGGTGCATTGTTGGAAGGTGTTGGTAATGGGGTATGTGTGACTCGGCATCCTTTTGCAAGGGAAATTGGCAATGGCGTCTTGAAAATACGATGGTCCTTATGCTTTCTATGCTTGAATTCCCAACCTTCACCTTGACCTCATACGCCGCATAAGCCAGTCAGTAGCTCCAACAGTTCTCTTCTTTGCTCTGCATTCTTATGTAGCATATTACCTAGCCTGTGAGTGAGAGTGAGAGAGAGGGGGGGGGGGGAAGAGGGAGATGATAGAGAAAACAAAAAAGTAGTTAGATAGAGAGAGAGAGAGAGAGAGAGAGAAACAACTTAGAAAATTGGCGAGAGGAAAGAGAAAGAGACTAAAGTCAGAAAAGTGACAGAAAAATGATGACAAAAGGAGAGTTTCTCTGCCATGTCAGAAAATTTACAATAGAAAGGAGAGAAAGAGAAAAGAAGGTCAGAATGTCTAGTACCTAGTTGTCCGCTACATAATGTAGTGGATGGAAAATAGGGTATTTTTGTCAAAAAAATCATTTGCTACATAATATAGGATCAAGATCCTCTGCTGTATAGCAGAGGTGCTGTACATCATTTAGCGACAAAAAATTATCATTCAAAGTGTTTTGTCGCTGTTACTAAAATTTATAGTGACAATTTTGTCGCTAAAAAATATTTAGCGACATTTTATGGGTACAGCACCTCTATGGGTACAGCACCTCTACTGTACAGCAGAAGATCTTGATCCCATAATATAGCAGACGGGTTTAAAGAAAACGTAAAAAAAAATCTGGACCGTCCACAGATCGCGTTGGCAACTTCTCTTATTTTGCTACCGCTATCAACGAATCAGATCCCATATATATATATATATATATATATATATATATATATATATATATATATATATATATATTGTAAAGAAATATATACACCTCAACACTATGGTCAAGAAGAATCTAGACCTAAATATACTAGAAAGCCTTTGAGAAGGCCAAAACAACCTAGAAAGACGTATATATATATATAGCTGATCCGTTGAGAGCGCTAAAAAAATGGGGTATTTTGCAAGCGCAATCTGACCGTCCATCCTGAAAGATGGACGGCCCAGATCGCGCCCTTTTCGAATACTGTCAGTCGTCCGCGACACTATGTCGCGGACGGACTTTTTTACCCTTTTGCCCTTCCGCCCCGTCCGCTACACTGTTTCCCGGACAGCATTCAAGTTTTACGTTTTTTTAAAGTACGTCCGCTACATTATGTAGCGGACTATTAGCTTCCGTCCGCTACATTATGTAGCGGACTAATCTTCTGACTTTTTCCTCTTTCTCTCTCCTTTTCCTCATTTAATGTTATGACATTTTTCCTTTCTTTCTCCTCTCTCTTATCATTTTTTTCTCTCTCTCCTCTTTCTCTAATTAACTCTCTGACTTTCTCTCTCTCTCATCCATGCCAGAAACCGAAGGGAAGAGGAAACCTCTTGGCGAGCGAAGAACCCCTTGTGCGAAGAAGCTGCCGTTAGGAGGAGCAGCAACGGCTGTTGGACCTCGCGGTTGATCAGGCGAATCAGCGTTGGCGGCGGCAGCGGTGGTATTGCTAGTCATGCTTCGGAGCTGTCGTCGGTGGGGTAGGAGAGAGCAGTAGAGCTCAGCTAATAGCACCAGGACCAAGCCTAACACCATCTCGTCCACCTAGAACAGCGACCGCGGGATGGACACCATCTCGTCCACCTAGAACAGCGACCGCGGGATGGACACCATCTCGTCCACCTAGAACAGCTCCGCTTCCGGCGACAACAGAGGAAGGAAGCAATCCACCTGCTGTGGCAACCCCATTTTGGGTGGTAAAACTGAGACCCAATTGAAACCCAATTGAAATTTTGAGAATTTTGAGACTTAATTCTTCATCTGCTCTCTACCTCTCTCTGTTTAGATTAGTTATTTATCTTGCATAGAGATTTAGGATGGTGGAGGTTTGAATGGTGGTGGTTCGGGGAGGCAGAGGTTCAGTGGTGGTGGCGATGGGTTCAGTGGCGGTGGCCAAATGGTGGTGGTTGTGGGTTCATTTGAGTTTAATTTTTGTTGTGGTTGTGGGTTCATATGAGTTTCTGGTTTTCTAAGGAATTTTTGGTGATGCAGCTTCCTTCTTTAATTCCTACGGAGGCTTTTACAGGTTCAGCACTTCAATTTTCTTCAGTGCTTATCATCACTTGACCAAAAAAGATCCCAATAAAGAGCCCTAATCCAACTCACGAAAAATCAACAACGCATTGCCCAAAACAAAAACAAAAATACAGGAAGAAATACAAGATCGACAACAAATATAGTACGGCTTGTTGCTGATGGACTTGAACGGATTCTGTCCGACGGAGCTGCAGGTGGCCGGACACACTCTTTCTCTCTACTCTGTGTGTGAAGTGAAGCAGGATAAACATGAAAGAGAGAGAGAGGGGGGGAGGATGAGAGAGAAAATAAAAAGTGGTGAGAGAGAGAAAGGAGAAAGAATATTCATGAGAAACAGAAAGAGAAAGAGACATGAGCATTGATGAGGGAAGAGAGAGAGAGAAATAGAAACATGTTAGACAAATAATGTGAGAAATGAGAGAGAAAGGGGAAAAAAGCACTGCCTACTCTTCCGCTACATAATGTAGCGGACGAGAGCTAAAGGATATATTTGTCAAAAAATTGTCCGCTACATAATGTAGCAGACGTACTTTAAAAAAACGTAAAAAAAAGATCTAGGGGACAGGACCTGACAGGTGTCAGCCTAGGGGACGTCCGCTACACTGTATAGCGGATGCCTTTTTGCTGTCGCGTGTCAGGACTTGAATGCTATCCGGGATACAGTGTAACGGACGGGGCGGAGGGGCAAAAAGGTAAAAAAGTCCGTCCGCGACATAGTGTCGCAGACGACTGACAGTATTCGAAAAGGGCGCGATCTGGGCCGTCCATCTTTCAGGATGGACGGTCAGATCGCGTTTGCAAAATACCCCATTTTGCTAGCGCTCTCAACGGATCAACTTCCATATATATATATGGGAGATGATAAAATGATAGCGCTAGCAACTTAACCCAAGTTGCTAGCGCTATCTGGCCGTCCACGAGCGAGAATGGACGGCCAGATCGCGCGCCACAATAACAATTTTTTTCACCGTCTGCTACATAATGTAGCGGACGGCCAAACAGCACTAACAACTTGCTAGCGCTATCAATGTATCACAACCCTATATATATATATTATACGTTTGACATATCTTAGTTATTATAGTTTGTATTTTCTTTCATCGCTTTTGTTATAGATTTTTCTTTATTGTTATTCTTATCAGATGAAGACGTTATCCTTAAGTGGACATGTTCTGTAACCCTCTCCGTTTATCTCAGTATACATTTCTACTCTTCAATAAAAAAAATAAAACACCCATATGATCCATGATACTGCACAAAAATTAACACCGATGCCTCGGTGGAGTTACCCAATATATAGATGGCAAAGATTTTTCTGTAGAAATCTTAGCGAGACACCAGTTTTTACTGTACGAATGCAACTATCAAAAAAGAAATAATAAGTGGATTCAATCCCATGGACGGATCCTTCTTTGGTATGGATACTCTTATAAAGACTAATTGGAAAGCCTAACCCTTTACTCTCACACCATACAGAATGATAGGCAAACCAGCTAAACGGGCAAATAGAGAAGGCAATGTGTTCGACCAGCCCAAGAGCGACGACTTCGCCCCTAAGACAGAAGCACGGCTTGGAGGTACGCGACGTGTTCAACCAACGGAAACCCTGAATGCTACGTCTTAACTGATGCCCGACATGGAACAAACAGGCGCTCTCCTGGATATGGAAGCCCTATAACCAAGCGACAGAATCTGGATACTCACCGCCGCGCATGAGCGGCTCTCCGCCATATCATAATCAAGGTCCTTAGAGAGTCACAAGCCAGTACTCGTCATGCAACTCAGAACCCCCCTTCCATAACAGTGATCCAACCCTATTGCACGAAGAAAGAGCACGGACTAGAAACCTAGATCCGAATCAAAAACTGACAAATAACAAGTGAGCCACCGGATCCAGGACTCCTGAGATGTTGTGAGGTTGGATCTTGGACAGAGTTGCAGAAAGCGAATAAGAATTCGAGAGAGAAACTGGAAATGGAGAGAGGTCGAGGGTGTGAGGAACTGAAATGAAGGGATCACGGTCGTGCAAAAGCAGGAAAGAAATGATAATAAAGCAGGCCATTCTCTCAGCGGGGATAGCTAACTTTTCCTAAGCTACATTAGCTTTTTGACTGACGAGAATGAAAACCGGAACGGCCAGGAACTTGAATCTACACCCCCAGTGGCCGAAAAATCATCCAAATGCCAAAACCAGACTACCAACGACAGAAGAAAAACAATCCTGATCCAAAAGAACAAAACTCAGTCCCCAGAGGCCCACCATCTTCTGCCTGCCAAAGAATGAACTGCTGCACATGAATGAGAAAGCACGCCTCAAATTGGCCAAGCATAGCAAAGCACGACCAATGAGACCAATGAACTCTAAGAAGCACCTCCAATTACCGCATATAATAGCAAGATGAGCCTGACTCAACACCAACAGTTCCAGACACCACTCGCAAACACCTTAAAAGCTGCGCTGCAGCATATATAGAACCAAGATGGGAGCAAAACAAAATCTTGCAAAAAGAGCACAATTAGGAATACCAACCCGTCATGTCCCACGATGCCCCATCCCCAATTCCGCTTCCCCCACTCCGCTTAGCTTGTCCAAGTCAACCCCACCTCTCTATGCTGCATCCCCATAAGTTTGCACACAAGTTTGCAACAAATTACATGCATTTATCACATCAGTTATCAAGTTAACTATCTCATTCCTGCACCGTCGTCATAGCCGTCATCATCAACAATAAACAAAAAATAAAAATATGGTGAACGGGGAGTATGCCAACAAAAGAAGAAGATGCAAAGGCTACCTTCCCCGGGAGGAACTTATCAAGCCTCAAGCCTCAAGCCTCAAGCCTCAAGCCACTGCACAAGGCCCATTAGATCTTGCATCGCACAGAATAAGGGAACGGCTTTGTGATTGACATAAAAACAAGAACCTTTGCACTTTGCATGGTCCACTTAGATGATTTGAACTTTACCTCCGATCGAACAGTTATGCTGCAGTGAACAATGACACCTCGACTGAACATTTCTGTAAGCTGAATGACACTGTTCGATCCAGTCACATTCATCCCATTTGTGGCAGGAAAGGCCCGGGCAAACACACAAATGGGCAGCCCTAATTGCATTTCATAGCACATTAAAATCATAGCAGCGTAGTTATAGCTATACAATGAATGAGGCCCAACAAATAGGTCATTAAGTCATGAAAGGATATATCACAATAAGGAAGATTGCTCGTACATAGATCAATCTAGCATTCAAGTGTTAATGCAAAAGTTAAGACTAAATAGTCCCACCCAGCACCCGCCACTAACAGCAACCAAAGAAAACAATCCGTAAAGAAAAATGTAAACCTACCCACCTGGATAAGATTGGTAAATAATAGCTGACTATCCAAAGACGCTAAATAGAACCCACACTTGTAAGAGGGATCGAGGCAAACCGGACCAAAAACCAAAATGATAAAGCAACCCATAGAAGTCCTGACGAACACCAAATTGGGATCTCTCAAACTGGAACAGGCTCATCTAACTCCCCAAGCCCCCAGCTAAACCTAAGCTAACAAAGATCAATTATGGCACAATAGGAATTTAACCATAGGATGAGGAAGGTGTCTGTACAACAGGATGTGCCCAAGTTAAGTGTATCACAGGTCGCAATACTTAACGTACCTACCAATACATGACGGTGAT
This sequence comes from Escallonia herrerae, assembly GCA_033070095.1. Lineage (NCBI taxonomy): Eukaryota > Viridiplantae > Streptophyta > Magnoliopsida > Escalloniales > Escalloniaceae > Escallonia > Escallonia herrerae. The sequence goes on along the minus strand of JAVXUP010002383.1, from coordinate 111,885 downwards.
ACCTTAAAATCATAACGTCCTTTTGTGAGGCCAAAATGAAAACATGGGTAAGCTCAAAAGATGCACTATGGCCTCTGAAGATCTAATGAATGTCAAGTATACCATAAAGCAAAACTAAAAGAAACCATTGCAGAGGAAGGTGTCTGCAGTCCGCACAGAAGGATAAGCCACAATCCCTTTCAAACCTACCAATCCAGAACTAAAAACCCACCGCAAGTTCCTCGCATCCTCCGGTCAATGGAGTGGGCATCCCTGTTGGCTATCCCCTGTAACCATGGTTCCTAACATAATGGAGACACAAAGTAAGAAGGGTAATTTGTTACTAGTATTTTGTTTTTCCCATTTCTTTTCAGCTTCGGGTAACCACGCCTTAAGAACATAAATACAACTAAAAGAAAATATTTTATTATTCATTCGCTTAAAGATTCACCACTTGAGATAAGACCTTAAAGACCTCCAGAAGAAAATCAGCTCTAGAAGTCTAATAGACCTCCAAACTGACAACTTTGTTTGACCAACTTAAACCTACTCCCCTGACAACAGTAATGAGCACAAACGAGCTTTTTGTGAACCGAACGTCGAGCTATTCATAAACAACTTGGTCCGTTTATAGCCCTGTGATTCTCCATGCAGGACTGGCCGCCTCAAATCCAGAATGTCAACAATTTCTACAGTACAGAAATTCTACCCAAAACATCAACTAGAACACACCTACAAAACACCTGATATAGGCAAAGAAACCAGTTCGAGTTCCTTCTTCTCACTTGATTCCTCCACCACCACCTATCATCTTCCCTTGATCTTTGATAAACCTGAATTAACTCATAATCACATACTATTCCTTTTGTGAACATTCTTGTCGATGATAATGATGTTGAGAGAGTTAAACTTAATCTCTAAATCATGTATACCTTCCATCTCCAAACCAGCTCTGTGTAGTGAGAATTGCGAAAGCAGAAGTATAAAGTTCTGGAAACCTCCATCTCTTGCAATACTCCTTGCGCCATCGCGTCTAGAACACCCTCACCCGGATATAGAGATATGACAGCCATTAGTGCCATCGACCCTATCATCTTTGCTTACTGAATGTTCGCTCATTTGGTATATGGCTTGTTTTCACCACCAAAATAATTTGGAACCACGCATTCAAAATGGATAGATTCCAAGCAGCACGAAAGGGTATAATCATTCTCTCAAAACACAACAGAGCCAGTCTAATATATAAATAACACCCCAAACAGTCAAACATCACAGCTTCCACATGATCCAAGAAATCCCCTGGCCGATAGTGAACTATATTACTGTCTGCATAGCCACTCCTTTCTGTATCATTCCTCGTTATGGAAAAAGATGTCCAACTCTCCAAGTCAGTTTACACTGCCGTTTGCAGCGACAATGAGAAAAGTTCAAACACAGAAAAAAAACCTTGCAAGAATTTGAATACAGAATTAAGGAAAATACTTGACCAATTGATAGTAAGTAATACCAACTTGACCAAAATGTTAGGTTGCTTCTATAAACAGTGAATAATAGTGTAGGAAAAAAAAATAAAAGATCTATATAATAGCAACAGAGAGAGAGAGAGAGAGAGAGACTGTTATTACAAAAGAAGCAGAAAGAGAAAGAAAAGGGGTAATTTCTAGTGTCTCTTATGAATCGAACAATTTACTATAATTCACACCGACCAAATCTGATCACAACCCCGAATTCTCACGCTAGGCATCCCAAGAATTTTATCCCACAGTTGCCCCAAGAGCTTATATTTATGTTTACGTAGATATAGTAACAGAAAGAAAAGAGGAAAGGCCACATACTTTGAAGAAAGGTAAAAGATTTCAATAGAATGGGCAATAGTTTCACCTTATTTGTCACTGTGGATGGAACAAATTGATCGTTTACATGGACTACTTATCCATAATGTCGTCCTTAACCTAAAACATGCCTATCATTTTCTCACCTTTTGTTCAATATTGAGATCTAAACACATCAAGAATCATAATTTACAGTGATGAGATCTACGTATGATAATGCCAGAACCCTGGAACTAGTGCACTGAGAGAGAAAATTTATTCACCTAGGTCACACTTAGTGTTGCATTTTCCCAGTACCTGCACGATATAAAAATTAAATATGAGTCATTAATCATAACAAAATCACGAAGGAAGAAGAATGCAGATAATTTAAAAGTATCACTCACAGTCTTTACCTTGATTCCAGCAAACTAAGCCCCAAAGTATTGCATCAGGTCATCATCAAGCAAAAAGTCTATATCAGTAGTGTCTAATGAGCTTGTGCCATCAATTCCGAGATTAAACGGACTGTTAAAACCGAAATCTAGTGAGAGGGTATTGAGGGGAGATCCAAAGTGATTCTCAATAGGTCTATCTTGCTCATGGGGAAATCTGTCTTTCACATACTGGTGGAGACCACCTCCAGTTGCATCACTTTCATTTTTATGAGGCACTTGCAAATGCACTCCAGCATCCTCTGGCCTAGTCTGGAGTTCATTATACTCGGGATGAGGCTGCTGTCCATAAGGGCTGGGCCCAAATGCAACTGATGGATTATAAAACTCAAGGCCAGGTTCTTGATGCAACTCAGTATTATGAGGTCCATCATGCAAACTGGAACTCTGTGATCCATATTGCAAACCATAATCTTGAGGTGCATTTTGTAACCCCAACTCTCGCGGTCCATTAGCCAATGCAGTATCATGAGGTCCATGGCTGGGATTTTCAACCACTGGATAGAGTAAAGGACTGCCCCCCACAAGCATGCTCTGCGAGATCAGATTGGCAGAAGGAAGAGCAGAAAAGTTATTAAACTCTGAAGTTGGTAACTGTGATTGACGTGCAGGATATCTTTCTGAAGGCCTCACAATTGCATCATCTTCCTGTTGGCTTTCATGTATCTGGTATCCAGAAAACTGAACAGTAGATTGATTGATATCAGGCAGGGTGTTTATTGGCTGATCCTGAGGATTCTCATTGAGTGATGGCGCAGCCTGCAGATCAACAGAGCCTGGTTTCGTGCGTCGCCTTTTTTTCTTTGGTTGCTCCTCCACTTGCTCTTTTTCATGAACTGGTTGGAGATCAATAGTATGAGAACGACCAGATGGTTCAGCATCCACTGGCTGATTTATTCGGTCATCTTTAGATGAGACAGAGCCTGCACCATCATCTACACCATCCACGTCATAATCACTGTCACTGCTGTTGGAAGGCTTGCTCTTTTCACCACGTCCACCTGAAGGCGTCTCAGTTATTCCAGAGGTCCCATTGTCACTACTGGGCTGCCGAATGAGGGCTTCTTCTCTGCTCAAAACCCCTAACCAAATCGAGCTCTCCTTAGCCGTCATCTTATCTTGTAAGCACTTTGACTGCCGAATCAATCTCCTGATTTTTGCAATATCAGGTGACATGTGCTTTATCACAGCAGTAAGAACTCCTACTTTCCACATCTTTTTTAGATCATGTGGCTTCTTATACGGAGGACTCTGGCCCTTGGGTAGCCCTAATTTTGCCCACCACTCTTCAGTGCCAGTTGGCCACCAAGGTGGTGGAACACCCTTTTCAAGTGGGTACTTCCTCTGAGGTGGATCACAATGTTGCATCAAAGACGACAAAAGGGACCCCAGAGTTGCATCTTGCAAGTCTTGTAGAATGCTTTGCGAGTTTCCATTTTGATTACCAACTCCCTCAGTTCTGGAAACACACTCCACGTCATACTTGGCTATGGCTGCTGGCCCGTTCTTGTCGAACTTCACTTTTTCTTTCCACCAAGCTCTTAGATTATCTGACGCACCGCTAACTGGCTTACCCTTTTCAGGAACGATTCCATACACAAACCCACGTGCCTTGCACACTTCCATAAGCTTCAGCATGTACTTCAAAATCCCATCCTGGGCTCTAGACATCTTTTTCCGTTGAGCCTGATCAGTTGCCTGCTTTGACTTCTGCTTCTCCGCCGCTTGCTGGGCCGCAAGCTTCTGCCTTTCCTTGATCCTCTTGAGTTTGATACGATCCTTCCACATCCGCTTCTCCAAATCTTCCGCTTCAATCTCTTCATCACTAACATCTTTATCCGCTATATTCTCACACCTTATGTCGTCAACCTCAATATCCGAACTGTAGCCCAATGCATCGGCATCGATCATAAAATGATCCATTCAATTCAATTTGTAACAGAAAATAAATCCAACAAAAAACCCAAATACTTTTCGGAAGAATCCCCACCCCCTTCATTCAACATAAGTCGCACTTTAAACAGCTATTACCTATATCATTTACAATAATCCCAGATATTGAAGTACAGCAAATGACATAGAAAGCGCAAACCTATATCGGATTCCTACGAGAACCCAATAAAACCCCTAGACATACCGACTTGTCAATTGCCCCAGATTTCGCAGCTAGCTAACTTATTAAACAGGAGGGTTCACAAATATTCAACAAAACCCTAAACAATCAAAATGGTTGTGATTGGTCCAACTTACTCAGAAACCCATAAAGTTAAACAAAATACTTTCACCTGAGAAAACCAGAGACATCCACGATAATGCAAAGACTGTAAAAAGATTATTAAAAAAAAAATCTTGGGTCGTAAAAAGATTGTGAATTTTCACCTGATATCGGCTCCAATCTCTTCAAACACACCCATCAAAATCTCTACCAGAAAAACCCTAAAGCTGGGTTTGTTCGCTTTTCTTTTTTATTTTTTTGGGGCTTTTCTAGATCAGATAAAATTGGGCATTTTTTGGGTGCAGTGTATGTGGGCAGAGAGAGGAGAGAAGGTCATTGGGTCAAAAACGAGCTGTTGAAGAGGACGAGAAATGTGAGGGCCGCCCAGGTGTTCGACTAAAGGACAAGATTGCCTACGATACAACTACAAAGAGGAGGCTCCGCCAATCACCCGCGTCACACTTGCATATTGAGGTGGATTCCAATTTATCCTTTTATTTAGAAGGGCAATTCCATATTTGTTATTACTGTATGCATTGATTTCTGAAAGTCAATTAAAATAGATCTTTTTTGATAAATATACATGAACAATTATATTTTGTAAATCTTACTGTCAATGCCGCGTTTGTACATGCGCTATCTTGCTAATACGGAACGCACCAATGAATTTTACCATTTGAAGGTTTTTAAATTTATTTCCTTGTTATTATCTTCTGGTGATAAGATTGACGGTCTTGATTGTCGATTTTTTCCGTTTTATCTTGAGGGCAATCATATGAGATTGTCGAGGCCACTTACTACTTGAGATTGCCAAAGGGTTTTAGACATTTAGAGAGGTCATGAATCTTGAATTTCTTCACTCTACCCATACAAATCTTTACTAGCATCTCTTCTACTATCCATGGCTTGACTTCTGAACCTTAGAGTGGTAGTTCTTTAAGTTTTTGTGTTGTATCGACGAGTCGGGTGAGCTCAACAAGCGTGAGCTTTTCGAAGTGAAGGATTTTACAAAGAATTTTCTCATCACATCGTCCCATGTGGGGACAAACCCTTAAGGAAGGTTTGCATATCAGGTGAAGGATCCTCCTCTGATGGAGCAAGAAAATTCTCAAAGACACGGAGATTCTTTTGAAATACAGCCTCCATGTCTTTGATTGTGATGAGTGTCTCGCCTAAGGTAGGGATATGGATCCGTTGCTGTAACCCATGGTTACAACATGGGATCCCAATCCCTAAGGCAGAGAGATGTTAATTAGTTTGGCCGATGAATATTTGTGGTTGCCAATTTTGCCGTTATCTACGAGTATTGTAATCGGGATAAACATCGTATCAAAAGGATTTGTTGTGATTGTCGTGAGTAGGCATGTGATGCCTCAGTTAGGCTTATCCCAAGTTTAAATACTTTGCCTTGCATGAGGAAAAAACAAGAATGCATCACCACACTTGCCCCAAGTTCCCTCTTCTGCTGTACTTCAAATAAATCTCACTTCATCTAACACCATAACATAGCTTCGAGCCACACACTTGAAGTATCTCCACTTTTAGCTTAGATTTAGTTCCCACTCTCAATGCCCATCTATTTGGACCGTGCATCCTTCAACATCACGAGACCTGTCATCTCCAATGTTACATAGCACCCTGGCCACGCCATAGAAAGTGATGCCAAGGAAAGTGGGTTCGCAGTTGACATGGAGGTGCCACAAGGAATGCAGTCCGAGTCAGATGCCAAGTGTGATGATGTGGGACACAGCAAGGGCGGAGCAAGGGCAGAGACCAAGGGCTTCACAAACAGAGCCTGAGGGTGGCAGTACTGCGAGGGCGATGGCACAGGGTGAATACACGACGACAGTCACAGTCCGATGCTTAGGTCCAAAGTCAGGATCCTGTATGTTTTCTCTCTAGGATTCTAGAGTGAGAAAGTAAAAGTGTTCTATAAATGTCCAACCGTCCAAATGAATTCTCAAGACCTCTATTTATAGAGGTTGAGACGATGATGTCATCACGCAACACGTGGCGCTCCCCAGAAGTGACACGTCACTGAGGGGTCCACGGCTGCCGGTGCTCCACGGACTGTCGAATCGCATATTCACTCGGCCAGCCCCGTACAACGTCGCTCTGTCTGTCTGGAAAGACTGGCTCCCATAGCGTCGGTGTGGCCAGAGAATCCCCTTGATCTAGTCTCCAATCCAAGCCCTTGCAGAGTCCCATAGGCTTGGCAGCGGTAGGGAAGACCCGATGCCCAACGGCCAGGCGGATTAGGCACGATGCCCTCCGAAAACCTGCTCCCATCTCGGAGTGACCTGGGGGTCATAGTCCATAGGGGTGCCGACACAAGCCTCCAGTGCCGGAGCACGTAGGCCAGTCACGCAGGCACCCTAGAGGAGACAGTGTCCTGAAGGAGTCACCTATCCCGCTGCGAAGGGTCCTCGTGCTGGAGCACTATGAACGGAGCCCCTCGGAATGAAGACGGCGATGGCTTTGTGGTAACGAGCTCATCACGTGGCAGCAATGACTTTGTGGTAATGAGTCCATCTCGCTATGAGGGGTCCTCATGTCAGAGCACTACGAAAGGAGCCCCCCGTGATTGTGAGGGCGATGGCTTTGTGGTAACGAGCCCATCCCGTGGCGGCGATGACTTTGTGGTAACGAGTCCATCCCGCTACGAGGGGTCCTCATGCCGGAGCACTACGAACAAAGCCCCCCGAAATGCTGCACACTCTGGAGAGTGGGTCGAAGTATGTTCCATGTCCATGGCAGGGGCGCTTAGTGTGGTGAATAAGTGTGATGTCCGGAGGCCTGTAACATGATTGTGGCGCATGGGCACGGCGACGACTGTCGCGAGACCATACCTGGTGCCGGGAGCACATGTCATAGAAGTGGCACATGGACGCGGTGAAGTGTGTATGGTGCCAGGCGGCACGACATTGTGACAGAGAGCCTCGGGGTAGGGCCGTATCAGCGGAGCGACGCATGGGCGTGGTGGGATGAGTAAGGTGTCAGGGGCACGTCTGTGTTAGTGGCGCGGCGCATGGGCGCGACAGAGTACGTATGGTGCCGAGGGCACTGTAGTGTGACAGGGAGCCCGGGGGCACATGTCATGGAGATGGCACAGTGCATGGGTGCGACAGAGTGCGTATGGTGCAGGGGGCACATGTCATAGAAGTGGCGCACGGGCGCGGCGACGAGCATCGTGGAGACAACACTTGGTGCCGGGGGCACGTATCATGAGCATGGCACACGGGCGCGGCGACGAACGTCACAGAGACAATACTTTATGCCAGGGCACATGTCATGAGATGGCGCATGGGCGCGGCGACGAACGTCGCAGACACAATACTTGGTGTCGGGGCACATGTCATGAGAATGCATGGGCGTGGCAACGAACATCGCTGAGACAATACTTGGTGCTGGGGCATGAAAGTGGTGTGGCAACGAACGTAGCGAAGCCATACTTGGTACCGGGGCACGTATCATGATGATGGCTCACAGGCATGACGATGAACGTCGCGGAGCAATACTTGGTGTCGGGGCACATGTCATGAGAATGGCGCATGGGCGCGACGACGAACGTCACGAAGACAATACTTGGTACCGAGTCATATGTTATGAAAGTGGTGCGGCGATGAACGTCGCGAAGCCATACTTGGTGCCGGGGGTAGTATCATGACGATGGCGCACTGACGCGGCGACGAACGTCGCGGAGACAATACTTGGTGCCAGGACACATGTCACGAGAATGACGCATGGGTGTTGCGACGAACGTCATGGAGCCGACGCACAAGTACGCGTCGAGTGTCCCGAAGATGGTATGTAAGCTGAGTGTACCTGTCATAACATGATAATGAATGCAACATGTAGTAATGACAAAGTCAGGAGTGATTGTATGCAGTCGTCGGTGACGGGTCATTCGGTGGTAGTGCGCGACTTTGGGTAATGGGCATCGCGGGAGCGGTATGCAGTCACGGATGATGGACACTGCCAGGTTGATGCACAACGGACATCACGAGGTTGATGTACGAACGTTCGTAAACATCATGGAGGTGCAAGGACTTGAGAAAATAAGTGCGCGCAGAAGCGGAGGCCATAGGCCCAAATTGGGTGAAGGTCAAGGCCACCACCCCTAGGGAGTTGAGGCCGACCCTTTGGGAAGGCCGAGGCAGACCCTAGGGGGTGGCCAAGGCCAATGGCCAACTCCCATGAAGGGAAGCCAAGGCCACTCCCCCTTTGGGTGAACTTCGGGCGCACTGACAGAAGGTGTTTTGATGGGCAATGACAAATCCAAAAGTTGCATTGCGATGAACGTGTCAACGTAAAATGTACCCACGTGACGAACAAGGTGCCAAAGTCACATACGATGTGTATGAAGCGAACAAAGCGCGAAAGGGACTTTGCATAAAGAGTGAACAACTGAGGGGAAAGCCAAGGCTAACCCCCCATGGCGGCCAAGGCCGACCCCATGGGGTTGGCCAAGGCCTATGCCCTTGACCCCGTCGCTCTGGTTACGCCATCGGTCGATGTTTTGGTGAAAAGGTGCTCAGGTGGTCGCGGCGCGACGAATGTGGTACCGTGAGTCACGCTCACGTGAAATAATTGGTGACTAAGGCATGCGAAGCAAGAAACGCACGTGACATGAGCGTGCGCACTTTGACTGGTTCAATGTGCAAAGCAGGACCCCTAGTAGGCCTTTGGGTGCGACCAGAATAGGTTGGGAACATAAGCCCCCTACGTGTGGTGTGCTCAGAGGGACAACCCGAGCGGGCGCCGCATGCATATTCTCAAGTTCGCACTTAGAAGAATATCTGATGTTTGTTGGTTTGAGAGTTGATGACGTTGTCTTTGAATGACGAAGGTGCAGAGTAGGTGGCTCGAGCCACCTCGTGCACCACCTACAAAAGCCTGAGTGTGGATAGGAGTTGACACAAGGTCATGATGATAAGGCGCAGGGGCCCGGGCGATGGGGGTCGCGGAGGCGGCATCTGGGCGACGGGGGTCGCGGAGATAACATCCGGACGACGGGGATCGCGAAGATGACGTCCGGACGACGGGATCGCGGAGTGACGTTTGGACGAGGGCGACAGGGATCGCAGGCAATGCAAGGTTGTCAATGTTGCAAAAGAATTCTAAGTGTGAAAAAGTAGACGGGCACAACAGAGTGAGTAAGGTGCCAAAGGCACAATAGTGAGCCCGGGGGCACAACTGTATCAGTGGCCCGGCGCATGGGCGCGGCGGAGTGACGTCCGGGCGACGGGGGTTGCGGAGTGACTTCTGGGAGGCGGGGATCACAGAGTGACTTCCGAGCGACGGAGGTCCCAGAGTGACGTCCGGGTGACGGGGGTCGCGGAGTGATGTCTGGGCGACGGGGTCGCCGAATGATGTCAGGGTGACGCGATGCCTGGGTATGGTGACGAGCATGTGAACAATGAGTAGGAGTAAGTGGTTCAAGCTACCTCACACACCACCTACCAAGGGCATTGATGTCAGGGATGTTGTGATGAGGGGCGCGACAAAAGGCGCGGTCAGGCGTCGCGTTGCGGGGGTAGCCCACGACAGGCGTAGGGGTGCGGGCTATAGCGGTTGCGGAGCCGGGGTGCGGGTGACGGGGGTCGTAGAGGCAGTGCCTAGGCAACGTCGACGGGGAAGTGGTTCGAGCTACCTCGCGCACCACCTACCAAGTACATCGATGTCGGGGGACATCATCATGAGGGGCATGACAAAGGCGTGAACGGGCATCGTGATGCTGGGGCAGTCCACCACGGGCATCGAGGCGTGGGAGACGGGGCGTCGCGGAGGTGGCGCCTGGGTGACGGGGGTCGCGGAGGTGGCGCCTGGGTGACGGGGGTCGCGGAGGTGGCGCCTGGGCGACAGCGACGGGGTCAATGGTTCAAGCTACCTCTCGCACCACCTGCCAAGTACATTGATGTCATGGGACATCGTCATGAAGGGGGCGACAAGGGCGCGAATAGGCGTCGTGATGCTGGGGCAATCCACAACGAGCGCTGAGGCGTGGGCGACGGAGGTCGCAGAGGTGGCGCCTGAGCGACGTTGACAGGGTCAGTGGTTTGAGCTACCTCGTGCACCACCTGCCAAGTATATTGATGTCAGGGGACATCGTCATGAGGGGAGCGACAAAGGTGGAACGGGCGTCCTGATGTTGGGGCAGTCCACGACAGATGCCGAGGCGCGGGCGACGGGGGTCGAGGAGGTGGCGCCTGGGCGACAGCGACGGGGTCGCAAAGACAATGCTAGGGCATCACAGAGTTGGTGCCCGGGCTACGGGCGATGCACGGCGGTCAATGTTGCAAAATTTAAAAATTTTTGAAGTGCTGGTCGTGGTTTGAGGGAGGCCAAGAGTATAGGCCGGGGTCACGAAGGTTATGGCCGATGGTGTTGACGCGGCCTTGGTTTTGGTGTGGGCAGGCCGAATGATAGATGAAAATGGATGGCCAAATGGTGGAGGTCGGCCATGGAAGAATGGGGAGGTCGAAGGGTGGATGGAAAGAGTGAGAAAGTGAATGGCCGAATGGTTGATGGTTGAGGTGGGGAGAAGGGTGAAGGCCGAAGTGAGATGGCCGGAGGTTGCAAGGGGGAAGGGTCGGCCTCGGGCTTGGGGGCTGGGTGGTGAAAAAGGAGGAAGAAAGAAGAAGCTTAGAGAGTCGGGGTTGGCGGTGGAGAAGTGACGCGGGTGGCCGAGGCTGAGGGATAGGGAGGAAGGGAAATGAGAGGGATGGATGAAAGGGAAAGGGAAGGCCAGCTGGCCGACCAAGGCCCCTTGGGTGAGGGCGAGGCCGCACTACGCGGGGTGGGGTGATGGGCGAGGGGGAAATGGGAAGGGGGAGGGGGAAGGGAAGGGAGGGGAGGGGAGGGGGTGAAGGCTGAGGCCGACGGGGGGGCGGGGGAAGAAGAAAGGGGAAAGGGGAAAGGGGAAGGGAGTAACAACTGCGGCGAGTGCCGCAGCGGGTGGGTGGCGGGGGCGGGGGGAGATAAGAGAGAGGAGAAAGGCTGGGCAGAAGGGGGATGGGGGCCGACGCCGGCGAGGGCGTGCCATGGAGGGCGAGGCCGAAGGGCAGTTGCGCCAAAGCTGGGCGGCACAGGAGGGAGAAGAGAAAGAGATGACGGGAATTAGGGTTAGGGTTTTGGGGACAGGGGTCGGGTTCGGGTGGGTGGGGCGGGGATCTGGGCGAGGGTCTGAGAGAGAAAATGGGCGCGTGGTCAAGGCATTCTAGTGGGTGGGTTCTGCCTAAATTTTGAATTGAATTTGGATTTTGAAGCTCAAAATTAATTAATTAATATATTTTTTTGCAACCCTAAAGAGGGAGCCCCCAATGAAATGTTCACAATGAACAAGAAGAGAGAGAGAGAGAGGAGTAGGATGGTGGGAGTGAGGAGAGGAAAATGTGAGAGGGAGAGTGATGAGAGCATGAATGTTAGGAGTAGGTGAGGAAGATGAAAACTTTGAAAAAAATTTCTAAGTGTTGAAAAGAAAATTTGAGCTCGGGCAAGGGTGGTGAGGAAGGGTGGTGAGGAAGGCCGCTGAGGGTGGTGATCGATGACCGGCTGCGAAAAAATGAAAAATTTTCTAAGTGTCAAAAAATGGACAGGGGTGATGATGCGACCGTAGTAGCACGGCTCGAGCCACCTCGCGCACCACGTACCAAGTCACTGCAATGTGAGGCAGATGAGGGTTGGAAAGGGGTAAAGCTCCCAACGGAGTGGGTGATGGTATCAAGAGTGGTGTCAGTAGTCCTGTACAAGAGCCCTGTGGCTTGAAAAAATTTTAAGTCTGGAAAATGCAACTTTATTGATAACAAAAGATTGGCAACATGCCTTGGTACATGGGAGTTGAGTACATGGAAGCTTGCAACATGAAGGAAAAAATTACAAGTGTGGAAAATGCACGAGGCAGGCTAGGGCTTGGGCGGTTGGTTCAAATGTCCTGGGCTTAGAGTTTGAGCTCGCCAGATGCAATTTTGTCGGCGAAGACGAACTTGAGGCCCCTGCACCACTTGAGACCGTGACCAACCTTCCGATGATAGAGGCATTAGTTGGGATCGGCTAAGTCTTCCGGAGTAGGTTCAGTGTCAGCATTGGGCATGGTTATGGCATTGTCGTTGATCCACGTCTCGAGGAGAGCTCTGACAGTCTTCAAGTCACACGGGTATTCCGGGGCAGGCATCGGCTGCCTTTTCTTGTCAGGGCGTCCATCCATTCCTTGGAACTAATGCTTGTGGTTGTTGTCGTCGTTACTGGTTGCTTCCGTAGCGCGGCCAAGGCAATATGAGGTTAGGGCTTTGGGGTGTTTGACGGACCGACAGAGTCATAGGTGCATCGCCCGACTTCTTTGAGATGTCCCCAGGACCGAAGCTAGCGAATTTCGGCGATGTCAACGATGGTCACACGTTCCGTCTTATAGTGAAATTTGTCAAGGAAGAGCTGGACCATGTCAGACCATGAGTGGATAGTACCGTTAGGAATCTGATGATACCAAGAGTAAGCAAGGCCAGTCAGGGACTTGTGAAATTCCCGAAGCTTCAAAATGGCCTGACAGCTTAAAGCGGGAGTGGGGTAAGGATGACTGCTTGAGACTGTGAAGGAGGGCATCAAAGTCATGCTTGGTGACGTATGATGCATGTGAGGGTTTGTGCCCTGTCGGGATAATTCGGGCACTAGAGCCCCCAGACAGTGCAGCCTGAGGCATTAAGGGGATGACGATGGTGGAGAGGTATTGGTGGTGGGGAACAACTTGTTTGTGTATGGTTTGTATATGGGTAGTGTCAGCGGCTGGAGGCCGGTCGTTAGGAAGGGTCGACTGGAGTAAGCAGGGGGAATGACTTGTGTTTAGGTCTCGGTTGGTTATGTTTGGGTTAGGCTCCATCTCAATTGATTCGTGAGTCTCTAAAGTGCTTTGAGCAAGGGTAAGGCGTGTCGCCGCAGACTGAGGTGCCGCGAGTCCTACTGTCGAGGGCCCGGAGGACCAAGGCAGTGGTGGTCGCGACACTGGGACCTGAGCAGTGTCAAAAACTAGCCCAGGCCCTGAAGGTTGAATCTGAGGGGGATGGGCCAACCCTAGAGCTTGGGATGACAGGGGGTTAGCAGCGGACACAGGGTGGGGAACTCTAAGGCCTTGAGAAGTCATCATTTGTAAAGTCAAGACTTGGATGGATTTTTGCATTTCTAAGATGACAGCCATGAAAGCAGATTGAGAGTCTTGAAGGTCGGTGATGTTAGGAGTAAGGTGTTGGATTGTGGCATCGACGATCGCTGTCACATCGGGTGCTTCCATCTAGGGGAGCCTGGAGTTGGTTGTGACTGGTCTCCTCTTGATCCTCGAGGTGATGCTCCTCTTAGATGGCTGGGTTGAGTCTTTGGCTGGTAGTCCTGCGTTGCGGATGCATGGTTGCCTGGGTGTGTCAGGTACGGGACGAACTGCACTGCGATGCTCACCTCCCCAGCGGAGTCGCCAAAATGATGCCGAGGAAAGTGGGTTCGCAGTCGACATGGAGGTGCCATAAGGAATGTAGTCCGAGTTAGATGCCAAGTGTGATGATATGGGACACAGCAAGGGCGGAGCAAGGGCAGAGACTAAGGGCTTCCCAAATAGAGCCTGAGGGTGGCAGTGCTGCGAGGGCGATGGCGTAGGGTGAATACACGACGATAGTCATAATCTGATGCTTAGGTCCAAAGTCAGGTCCTATATGTTTCTCTCTCTAGGATTCTAGAGTGAGAAAGTGAAAGTGTTCTAAAAATGTCCAACCGTCCAAATGAATTCTCAAGACCTTTATTTATAGAGGTTAAGATGATGATATCATCACCCGACACGTGGCGCTCCCCGGGAGTGACACGTCACCGAGGGGTCCACAGCTACCGGTGCTCCACAGACTGTTGAATCACATATTCACTCGCCCTGCCCCGCACAGTGTCGCTCTGTCTGTCTGGAAAGACTGGCTCCCTCAGCGTCGGTGTGGCCAGAGAACCCCCTTGATCTAGCCTCCAATCCTAGCCCTTGCAGAGTCCCACAGGCCTGGCAGCGGTAGGGAAGACCCGATGCCCAACTGCCAGGTAGACTAGGCGCGATGCCCTCCAATGACTTGCTCCTGTCTTGGAGTGACCCGGTGGTCATAGTCCATAGGGGTGTCGATGCAAGCCTCTAGTGCCGGAGCACGTAGGCCAGTCACGCAGGCACCCTGGCAGAGACAGTGTCCCTGAGGAGTCACCCATTCTGCTGCGAAGGTCCTCGTGCCGGAGCATTACGAATGGAGACCCCTGGAATGAAGACGGCAACGGCTTTGTGGTAACGAGCCCATCCTGTGGCGGCGATGACTTTGTGGTAACGAGTCCATCCCGCTGTGAGGGGTCCTCGTGCCGGAGCACTACGAACGGAGCCCTCCGTGATTGTGATGGTGATGGCTTTATGGTAACAAGCCCATCCCGTGGCAGCGATGACTTTGTGGTAATGAGTCCATCCCACTACGAGGGGTCCTCATGCCGGAGCACTACGAACGGAGCCCTCGTGATTGTGACGGCGATGGCTTTATGGTAATGAGCCCATCCTGTGGCGACGATGACTTTGTGGTAACGAGTCCATCCTGCTGCGAGGGGTCCTCATGCCAAAGCACTACGAACGGAGCCCCCGTGATTGTGATGGTGATGGCTTTGTGGTAACGAGCCCATCCCGTGGCGGCGATGACTTTGTGGTAATGAGTCCATCCCGCTGCGAGGGGTCCTCATACCGGAGCACTACGAAGGGAGCCCCCCGGAATGCTGCACACTCTGGAGAGTGGGTCGAAGCATGTTCCACGTCCATGGCAGGGGTTCATGGTGTGGTGAATAAGTGTGATGCCTGAAGGCCTGTAACATGATTGTGGCGCATGGGCACGGCGACGACTATCGCGAGACCATACCTGGTGCCGGGAGCACATGTCATGGAAGTGGTGCACGGGCGCGGTGAAGTGTGTATGGTGCCCGGGGGCACGACATTATGACAGAAAACCTCAGGGAAGGGTCGTATCTGCGGAGCGACGCATGGGCGTGGCGGAATGAGTAAGGTGTCAGGGGCACGTCTGTGTTAGTGGCGTGGCGCATGGGCGCGACAGAGTGCGTATGGTGCCGAGGGCACTGTAGTGTGATAGGGAGCCTGGGGGCACATGTCATGTAGATGGTGCAGCGCATGGGCGCGACAGAGTGTGTATGGTGCCAAGGGCACATGTCATGGAAGTGGAGCACGGGCACTGCGACGAGAGTCGCGGAGACAACACTTGGTGCCGGGACACGTATCATGAGAATGGTACACGGGCGTGGCGACGAATGTCGTGGAACAATACTTGGTGCCGGGGCACATATCATGAGAATGGTGCATGGGCGCGGCGACGAACGTTACTCAGACAATACTTGGTGCCGGGGCACATGTCATGAGAATGACGCATAGGCACGACGACGAACGTCGCGGAGACAATACTTGGTGCTGGGGCACGTGTTATGAAAGTGGTGTGGCAACGAACGTAGTGAAGCCATACTTGGTGCCGGGGGCTTATATCATGACGATGGCGCACGGGCGCTGCGACGAACATCGCGAAGCAATACTTGGTGTCGGGGTACATGTCATGAGAATGGCGCATGGGCGCGATGACTAACGTCACAGAGACAATACTTGGTGCCGGGGCACATGTTATGAAAGTGGTGCGGCGACAAACGTCGCGAAGCCATACTTGGTGCCGGGGGCACGTATCATGACAATGGACAAGGGTGCGGCGACGAACGTCGCGGAGACAATACTTGGTGCCGGGGCACATGTCATGAGAATGGCGTATGGGCGCGGCGACAAACGTCTCGAAGCCGGCGCAAGAGCGCGTCTGGTGTCTTGAAGATGATATGTGAGCCGAGTGTACCTGTCATTACAAGATAATGAATGCAACATGTAGTAATGACAAAGTCAGGAGTGATGGTATGAAGTCGTCGATGACGGGTCATTCGGTGGTAGTGCGCGACTTTGGGTGATGGGCATCGCGGGAGCGGTTTGCAGTCACGGACGACGGACGTCTCGAGGTTGATGTACGACGAACGTCGTGAGATTGATGGACGACGGACGTCGCGAGTTTGATGCACGATGGACGTCGCGAGGTTGATGCACGAAGGACATCGCGAGGTTGATGCCTGAAGGACATCGCGAGGTTGATGGACGACGCACGTCGTGAGGTTGATGCACAACGGACGTCACGAGGTTGATGTACGAATGTTCATAAACATCGCGGAGGTGCAAGGACTTGAGAAAAAAAGTTTGCTCGGGAGCGGAGGCCATAGGCCAAAATTAGGGGAAGGTCAAGGCCACCACCCCTGAGGAGGCTAAGGCAGACCCCTTGGGGAGGCCGAGGCCAACCCTAGGGGGTGGCCAAGGCCAATGGCCAACTCCCATGAAGGGAGGCCAAGGCCACTCCCCCTTTGGGTGAATTCGGGCGCGCCGACGGAAGGTGTTTTGATGGGTAATGACAAATCCGAAAGTTGCATTGCGACGAGTGTGTCAACGTAAAACGTATCCACATGACAAATAAGGTGCCAAAGTCACATACGAAGTGTATGAAGCGAACAAAGCATGAAAGGGACTTTGTGCGAAGAGTGAACAACCGGGGGGAAGGCCAAGGCTAACCCCCATGGAGGCCGAGGCCGACCCCATGGCCTTGGGGGAGGCCGAGGCCGACCCCATGGCCTTGGGGGAGGCCGAGGCCGACCCCATGGGGTTGGCCAAGGCCTATGCCCTTGACCCCGTCGCTCCGATTGCGCCATCGGTCGATGTTTTTGGTGAAAATGTGCTCAGGTGGTCGCGGCGCGACGAACGTGGTACCGTGAGTCACGCTCACATGAAATAATTGGTGACTAAGGCGTGCAAAGCAAGAAACGCACGTGACATGAGCGTGCTCACTTTGACCGATTCAATGTGCAGCAGGACCCCTAGTGGGCGTTTGGGTGCGACCAGAATAGGTTGGGAACAAAAATGATCCCCAATAAAGCATAGTTAGTATAAGAGCGAAGGATGTGTTTGTTACAGAACACTTTTTGCGACAAACTACCTAAAAAACCAATTCATGACGAACGTGCCTCTTCTAAGTCTTGAAGTGAATGCATAGCTTCATACTTCAAAAGAACCTCTTGCTACTGTTAATCCTACCAAAACGTAGGTTTTAGCCATAACTGTTTTTTCAAATAAAATTTATAGTCCAGTCAGTGATATTAGTTTATGGTAGCTCTAAATCTACCAAGTACTCTGTTGCTAATCGAGTACCGCAACAAGTGAAACAAACCATTACTCTTATAAACCGAGGTATATATTGATTACTAATTGGGTGGTTCTATCTCTTCCCTGGGACTGTCTTACCTCTTTAGCAGCAAGAAATAGGTTGTGGCCTTGTGGGTATCGGTCTACATTGAGCTCTTCCAAGTACTTTAGTACTGACATGGTCATGTACAGTGATTCGAATTATTAGAAAATCGAAGGCTCATTGTGCCTGCCAAAGAAATTTATATATATCGTTATGCACTTTTTTGCGAATCCTAACAGAATTGCTTTTGAGATATGTTAGTAGTGTTTGGGCTTCATTCACAAAGCAATAACCATGACAAGAGAAGTGATAAATATTGAGATTGCTTGGAGCTACTTGTTTGATTGATTTACAAGTAAGAATTAGTTGGTTCTAGCTCATGAAGCACCTTTCATCTTCAATCTGTTCTATTAACTTGTTGGGGATAGAATTGATATGCCCAAGATCTTATCTCTCATGTAATGATTTGGACATGTTTTAGTCAACATGTTTTGGTTACTAAATGGCATTCATTATTTTATTATCATATTTATTATTTGATTTCGATTTATATGATAAGGTCCTTGAATAAATTTAGAGACTTGTGATCATGGTAAATATCATAGTAATGAGAGTCAAGTCTTTTACTATTTAAACTAAATTGTTCTTGATGAAAGGATCACTAAGAATTGGACCTTAATGATCCGTACGTACAAATCAATATATATGTGATGGTCTCTATAGGATAGAGATTAGTTGATCTCATTTACAAAATCACATATATAGATGATGCATATGGAGATATAACTTACTCAATTGAAAATTCCTAATGCTTAATATTACCATTAAACTGTCAATATGATATTTTCAAGAAGAACATGGTGTAAGAGTTTCATTTGACCACAGATCGTCATAGTAATTAACAATCCATTTATCGTACTTTGATTCCTGATATCTAATGCCCGAGGTTGCTAGTTGAATGGAAATTGGGTATGATTAAATACTAGTAGAATTAATGATTGGTCAAGAAGGAATCCATTAACTTTTGGTAATGAGTTTGAGCTCTATGATGATATTAATTATAACGACTAGATTAAGACCTTGGCCTTGGCAAAATGAATGAATGAAGAAAATGAGTTTCTTAAGTCATTCACTAGTCAATTATAATTGTCTTGAAATATAGTTGGAGACCTATTGGAATTTGACAGTTAAACCATATCCTAAGGTTAACCCGAAGCTATAAAGATGTAACAAAATATTATATTATTTTTCTCGAAGTTCTTAAAAGTAAAAGATATTACTTCATGCAATCTAGTCGTTAAGAAGTGTTGCTAGACGCCATCCTTGATTGGTAAATTGGTTCGACTAGTTTACTATCGGCTTAGTATTGAACCTATGGGTCGCACACTAATGAGTGTTCTAATCTTTACTAATGGATCATTTTTAATTTATTATTTGATTATTAAATTGGTGAATTTAATTTTATCAATATAAATATACTATCAAATTATCTGCTAGCATGAAGAATATAATTAATATTAAAGATAACTTGAGGATTTCCTATTTTGGAAAATGAAATAAATATTGACAAGATACGTGTCAATATCATAAGAGAAATAAGAGGAATTTCGGTTGAAATGAAGTCCCAAAATTAAGGAGTTGATATGCTAATATATATACATGGCAACATATTATTATATGAAAAGGTTTCCTATTTAGAATAAGAAATTAATTACAGGATAGTCAACAATATGTTTTTGCACATTTTAAGCCCTAATTTCTCGGATAAGAAATGTGCAAGTATACATATATATATATATATATATATATATATATATATATATATATATATATATATATATATATATATATATATATATATCATCACAACCTAGCTAATGCTAATATATAGGCTGATATATTTAGCAACTAATGAAGTGGTGGTGGTCAAATTTTTTTTATCTGATCGATTGTTTGCGCTGATAACTAAGCTTCAAGTTTGTGATCTAAAATGTTTATTGGTGTATATGTAGCTTATATTTTGGACATTTATATTTTTTATGGATAGCGTGGTGAAATTTATATGTCTTAATGGGTACTATGGTCAATTTCATAATTTTTTTTTTGAGATTATATTTGTTGTTTCTGACATGCTAAATTAGTGTACTCATTTTAAAAAATCTTCATTTGCTGGATGTTTAACTTAGTTATAATTTTGTAATAATTTGCGTGCTTAAAAAATGTTACAATCTGATACTTAATCATAAGTTATTTTTACGTAGGTTTTGTTTCATAATGTCTGATTTTTGTGTCAAGCTCCAAGACACTAGTAGATACTAGTGAAAGAAGCAATGCATAAAATTCAATTTATCAAATTTAAAGTAAAAGAGTTACACCTGAAACCAATAAAACAACCCTAGAGGGGGTGAATAGGGTTTTTAAAAATAAATGGGGAATTTAAACTAGGCACAATCATAAATCTCAATCAAACTAAGTAATAATTCAATGAAGATGCTAACTAAACAATCTCAAACAATTAAAGAGCAATAAGTAAAGAGATTGAGTTAGAGATACTTGACAAGGAGATTTAAATGGTTCGGCTTGAACTACCCTCAAGCCTACATCCATCTCTTCAAGGAAGTCCCTTGCAAGAGCACTAGAATCCACTAGCAACAATCTTCTTCTGGGTCAAGATCAAAACCCTTACAACACTTGATGATATCCCCACACCAAGCACAAGCCTTGAATCCACAAAGCTCACCCAAGACTTGACAAACCCAAGCCTTGATCACAATCATTTTACAAAGATCAATTGTGTACAAAGAAACCTTCTTAAAAGGAAATGAGTACAAATGAAGCTCTAGTACAATAGAGAGATGAGAGAATTGATGACTTGAAGAATGCTCACTCTCAATCAAAGAATTGCTCACAAAGATGCTCTCTTTAATGATGTAAAATCATGAAGATGAAGAGAGAAAAGTTTAATCTATGAGCCTTGATGTTTCTCTAATGAATGAAGGCTTAGAATGTGGTTTCCATGGTGTATGATGAAGCCCCAACCATTTATATAGGGAGCAAATGAAATATAGCCGTTATAGACAAAAAGTGAGCAAAACTGCCATTGCAGTCGACTGTATTCTCAATGCAGTCGACTGTAATCCCTCTAAAATAGCCGTTGGAGTTTTGTCCTCGAAAATAGCCGTTGGAGCTGAATTTTGACCAATGCAGTCGACTGCATTGGAATACAGTCGACTGGATTCAAATACAGTCGACTGTATTACCCTACTGCCTATCAGTTGCCTCACGGAACCCCTTTTCCTATTTTGGGCATAACTTTCTCTAGAAAAATCAGATTGAGGTGCCGTTTTTTGCGTTGGAAAGCTAATGAAAATTTTATCAAGATATGAAAAGATTGGCACCAAAATAGTTTTTGAGAAAATCTGAGTGAGCTCCAAAGTTCACTCATTTTCAAGAACCACACTTGTGTGAAAGGTTATGAACTCACATGCAATGCACAAGGTGTCCTAAGGTCTTTTTAGGTCATAGTCATCAATCCAACCATCAAACCAAGACTAGTTACATAATAGTAAAGACCAATCATAATCGTAGTAACTTAGCCTTTGCATTCTTTCTTGCTCTTTGACATAGGACTTGATGAAGCTTCCATAGTATGTCCACTATAACTTTAAGCTTCTTTGGCTTCAATCCATCTATCCAACTTCTCAAATGTGTCTTCATGAGTGTCATGTATATATCTACTAAGAATCTACTCAAAGCACACATTAGAACATAATCAATGTGTAGTTATCATCAAAACAAGATGTAAGCCTAGGTTATCCAACCATAGGGCTAACAACAACACTCTATGATTTTACACAAAATATATGTTAAAATCCTCTGATTCAGTCTCCAGATAGTCATAGTCAGGGGATGAAATATCTTGATCTTGAAACGAACTTTGATTTCTCCAATCTTCCAATCTTCACGGTTGAAGATCATTGAAGTGGTGCTTGATCTAGGGTTTGGAGGCTTTATCCCAATAACCAAAATTATGAAAACAAATTTCTCTGTGATATTAAATAACAAAGAGAAATTAATCTTTGTTCTTGAAAATGCTTAATTGAAGAGCGGCACTAGATTGATGCGTATTATAATTATTTTTTCAATGAAGCACAAAGCAAAAGAATTCTTGAGATGACAGAGTTTCAGCAGATTTTTGACCTTGTTTGCAGAATTCCCGTGTCCTTCTTCTCTGCCACAAGGACTTTATTTATAAACTGGGCAGTAGACTTAATTTAGGAAAACCCATGAATAGGGCATTGATTACATAAGTAAAAAGATTTGTCTCCCTTAAATTCTAAAATGATTCTGGGTCAAAATATGACTTGATTCTAAAATGTGATAAAGTGAACCATAACGATGGACCATTTCTTGAATCATTAAGTTAGCCATATGTATCTTATTTGATTTTGCTCCAAGCCACTTTGTTGGGTGACCTGTTTCTATCGTCACATTTGCACCTTTTTTTTTTTTGCAAATGTTGAATATTTGACCATTTAACAAAATTATATATTTATGGATTAGTACAAAATTTTTGGTGTCAACACCTAGATAAGTGCAATTCATATTAGTAATGCTAAGCTTCTAAACTATTATTGGGGGTTCCTGTAATTTAAAATTCTGGAGCCTGCTTAAAAATGCTTAAATCGATTTCAGAGCCAAGATTCTAAGGGACTGTACGTTTACAAAATTTCATTTTGATTTTTGTAATGATGATGAAAAAGATACCTTTTCGTGTACTTTTATCTTTTTTCAATTTTGTTTTGGATAAAAAAATCCAAACAGTAGCAAAAAAATCGAAAACACCCAAAAAGTGTTTTCACCTTTTTCTACTGCATGTATTCTCTGTGTCAGAGAATACCAATCTTGTCTCCCCTGTTCATATTTCTCTGACATGCCTGCAACCTCTCTCTCTCTCTCTCTCCACTACATTTTTCTAACGAATAATAGGGAAGGTGGAGTAGGAGTATGAGTAGGAAGCAGACGATGGTTGGTGGTAAGTGCTGCATCAGAGATGGACTTCGAAACGTCGTCTTCATCTACGGGCTTGGGCTCAAACGATGGCTGCTGACAAGCAGGTAAACCTTCTTCACGAATATCCTCCTCGTCCCATTCCCAACAGCACTGGAACAGGTCTTCATCCTCTTCTGCCGCATCGCAACCGTCTTTTCCTACTCCTCATCTCGGCTACCGCCACCTTCCATTTTCTTAGAAAAAGGTTTAACACCCAGAGGAAAGCACAGACCTTGGCGAGGGCGGCTTCCAACTTGGAGATGTTGTTTAACATAGATGTGGGCCCAGGGAAGAAAAGGAAGAGAATTCAACATCGTTCTCTAGGATTCTCACCTGGGTTTCTTCCACAAGAACTGAAATAGTAGTACTCTGCTCTGGCGGTGGTGAGGGGGCGGTGCTTTTGACAATACTGGCACGGCACATGGGTCAATTGGTGTGTGACCAAAGCCAAGTATCAATACAAGGCACGTGAAAAACATCGTGAAGGGGAAAGGGAAGGAAAAAGGGAAGGGGAGCTCGTGAAGGGGAAGGGGAAGGGGAAGGGGACACACACAGATGTGGGAATAGGGAAGGGGAAGAAAGGGAGCTTGTGAAGGGGAAATGGAAGGGGGACGCATAGATATGGACCCACGACAGAAATATTGTAGAAAATACTAAAAAAACATACAAGAATGGATCCAAAAAAAGTTGGTGAAAATGGAAATGAGAATGTAAACGTGCTGAAAAAAACTGAAAAAAGTAGATACAAAAAATACAAAATCCAATTTTTAAACAGAATACAAAACGCAAAACAAATTGTGTAAACATACAGCCCCTAAATGTTTTTCAAAGAGAAGCTTTACTTAGTTCACGACAGAGACTAGAGGTGTGTTTGGATATGAGATTTAGAAATATTGAGCATTTCTAAATCCCTTCATTACAAAATTTCTTGATTTACAAATTCTGTTATTATGAAATATCTTATATGATAATTTTTACTACACTATGAATTCTAAATGAGTATTTAAATTTTTTTGTTTGGATCAGTACCGATGCATTTTTCGGTAGTGTGCATTTTTCTTGATCAACAACTTCTTGCTGTACAGGTCTCAAACCAAGGAAGCACAGGTTATAATACACAAGATAAAGCCAAGCAATCAATATTTCGCTCCCACAGACGGTAGTGTGTAAGTGCATTTTTTTCTTTTTCATTTTCTTTCCCTTCTCTGCATTTCCCCTTCTACCTTAACGACCCTGGAATTATAGAAAACGGAGGAGATGGTCGTTAGAGGCCGTGGGTGTGAGATTAACAAAGGAATTGGTCGATGGTGGATGTGATTGTGCAATTGGTGGCCTTCAGCGTGCGAAAGGCCTCAGTGGTTGTGCGGCATAGAATCGCCGCGGCAGCGTGGATGGACACCTGGATGCGGGACTTTATCGATGGCAGCCGTTGGTGGGCTGATTGATGGGGGCCAGACATGGGTGGTTGGTTGGTGGCAGTTTGTAGCCCTCGGCGTGGGATCTGCGGTGGTGGTCGTGTGGCACAAAATTCACGGAGTGGACAGACGCCTGATGGCGCGACTTAACCGATGGCGGCTGTTGGTGGGCCGATTGATGAAGGCCTGACGTGGGTTGGTTGTGCTGGGGTGTGTGTGTGTGATCGATGTTTGGGTTTGATTTATGTTTTTAGACACTAAATCATTCTTTCTTTTAAACTGCCTTCCTGAGATACACCTGTGTTAACTGATGACAAATACCTCTGATGAAGGGGAGAGAAGAAAAAACGAAAGTAGAAGGTTGTTAAAAAAGGTGGGGCAGGATTCCTAAAAAATAGGGATGAAGTATCATGGATTTGTAAATTACAGATAAAAATGGATTTGGGAAATAAGTAGTTCAGACTAGTGATTTGTTCTGTGGATTTGGAGACCCCAAAATTTTCAAAAGATTTGTTCTGTGGATTTGGAGACCCCAAATCCACAGTTCAAATCTTTTGAAAATTTTGAAAATTCCCGTTTGAATTATCCAAACAAGATGTTTTGTTTAAGTGATTTACAAATATCCTTACAAAGTCAAATCTCCAGTTGGAATCCTATATCCAAACACACCTTAAGGGAGAGTTGGGTATTGATTTTTGAATAGTCAAACCTGTATCAATTTAGATTAAATCAGGTATGTAAGTGTTTGGAAAAAAAAAACTCCAATATGTCTGAAAAGGTTAGAAACTGATTTCATCCATAATCTTGAAAAATGAGAATTATGAAATAATCACTTTTCTCATAATTAAATTTTGCTTTCTAATACCATACGATCCCTGTGTTTTTTTTTTTTTACAAAAGGACATCACGTACCTTTTAAACTAATTATTAGGTGTGACTAGATATCGTACTACAAGCACAAATGCGAGATTGTGAGTGTTTTTAATTTAAAATGAAACTTTTTTAGGTGAGCGAAAATAGCTTCTTCCATAATTTACTTTTATATTATAGGTATTTGCAAATAAAAGTTATACTAACATTACTTCACTAAATGAATATATTAAAATTTTACCTCTTAAATGTCCTCTATGGTCATTTCGCCATAATAAAACTGATCTAAGCATTTTTATCCAAACATTTTTTATAACTTTAAGCTAATTTACCAAACAACAGAGTGATTTTAGAAACTGAATAAAATTTAAGTTGAAATCTGAACTTACCTTTCACGGGCTAGAGAGAAGGAGAAGAGGTGGGTAGTGCCTTGCTCAATTGTGAGAAGAATGGATCGTGATACAACAGAAAGGGCCATGGGTTTCAGCCTTGATGGTGGGTATTCATTGTAACATCTTGGTAACTCTAATTCATCATTTACCACAACCCGCATTCCTTTTTTGGCACCTCCTTATCACAGGTTGTGGTAAGGAATGGTAGCCATTGGAATGAGCAGATATCAGGTACCTGAGATGTAGTAGAGTGTTTTCATTAGGAAATGAAAGAGAAGAAACCAATATCTGAGTCAAGTAATACTGAAAAGAAATGAAGTTTGGCACCTACTGCAGATAAATCAAGAAACCCAAAGCATGTCTAATTCTGTATTTCTCTCTATGCCTTGAGCTTCTTAACATGCATTTGTCTCGTTTCAATTCTTTAGGTATGTACTGCAAAGGATTGCAAGTTTTCATCTTCTTGCACTCAACTCATTCTGGAAAATTGGACAGTAGATATACCGTGTAACCAAATTTGGAACATTTAGCTGTTTCGCGCTTAGATGTAACGTGTAAACTACATGCTGGATGAAAGAAAAATCTCGTTAAAACGGAAAGCAACTTGCAGCAGGGACATCCTTAGTCCATCACCCCGATCAACCTCAGAAACACATTACTGTTACTTCTGTTTTTCCTGTAGCCATCACAGAATAGTTCCTCCATGTCAAGCTGAAAGTCTTTAAACTAATTAACCCCAATGTGAGCATATTCTCTTTTGAATATCTGACTCCATGTACTTACCTGGGACATGGGTGGTTACAAGTGCCACTATACTTAAAAACATTGACGATTCTTAATCAGTTTTAGAAACAAACTAGCTAATGGACCCGTGCAAATACACGGGATAGGTTTAAAAAATTGTTTTCCTTCTAATTTTAAGACATAAAACAAACACGTGTTAAGTTATACTATTGAATTTCTAATAACCATGTAATATATATATTCTTATGGCTCTCGCAGCCTATGTTGTTAATGCATGTTATATACGTATAAAGTTATACTTAACAATTCTAACTTCTTTGACTAAATAGAAAGATGCATGAGAATATTAACGAGATTTCAAAGCACCAAAGTAAGGTGTTGAAAATATTGGTTAAGACACATTAATTATTGATACGTTACAACTCTTGTTAATTGCTAGCAGATATAAAAATTAAAGTATAAGATCACATCTTGAAAAAACCTTTTTGAAAAATTTTGATGCATACGTTTACTTACAAATTAGACATGAATGTTATAATAAAAATAATTATGGTATAATCCTAGAATGCCTTTTCATAAGCAATACTTTTGACATTTATATAGTTACAAATTATGAACGACAATCTCGTATTAATATATCGTCTTGAATTCACACCTTTTAACTCAATAGCCAAACATCAATATTTTAATCACATGGTTAAAGCAATCTTATCTCGAAAGATACTGTGAAGGAAGAAAATCACCATTCGTATGCTCATTTTTATAATTCTATTTGTTTTTGTTAACAGAATCTAGTAAATCTAGTAAAGAGTTACAATTTTTCCAAATAGATGATGCGTATGAAGCTCAATCTTCTTATAAACATAAATGCTAATTGAGTCATCTGATATCTTTCTTGATACAAAGCACTTCGCATATTTTTTATTCGATGCATAATGAAAAGGAAATATAATACTCAAAGTACGTTCTACGTACATGTTCAAATTATCAAAGATTAATCGAGTCATCACTATATCTTTTTTTTTTTTAGCTGTCCAATCCAGATTCCGAGTATAACTCATGCACCAGTACTACGTTGATACTACCTTGAAACACCTTAGTGCTACCACTGTAAATAAGCATATTTAGAACTACCATTATGCCTACCTTATCACTTGCCCAAGGCACGTTAGAGCATAACTTGTCAACTACTATTATATTAATACTACATCTAATCACCTTAGAATTATCACTTACTAACTGTTACCACTACTAGGGGTGAGCATTTAAATCGTGAAAACCGATCCAACCATAAAAACCGAACCAACCAATCCGACTAATTTCAAACCGATCGCAAAAATAGTCAGTTTGGTTTTTTTTCGGTTCGGTTTGGATTTTTTGAAACCGTTCTAAACCGAACCGACCGTACTTAATATATAATATATTTTTAACTAACCCCAATTAATTTTACTAACTGCCTTAGTTAAACTTAACCCAGGAATATAAATAGCAAGTAACCCTAAATTTCATTTACCCTAATTCCTACTTTTCAATTTTTCACACGCAGTCAGAAAGCCTTTAGCCTCCACTCCACTGATTCTGCCGATTGCTCCACGCCTCCAGATCTGTGATCTGCCGATTGCTCTACGCCTCCACGTCAGCGCCTCCCTCAGCCACGTCTCTACTCTAGCCGCGGTCTCCACCTCCCACCAGAGTCTCTCCATCTCTGACGTCTCTCCTCCCGCCGGTGCCACCAATCTCCATCAGTCTCCAAGTACGAAGTTATGTCTCCCTTTCTCCTCTACTCTTCTATTCTTCTTTTTCTTTTGTTTCTTGAATCTTTTCTCTTCAATTTCTTTTGTTTCTTGAATCTTTTCTCTTCAATTTCTTCTCTTCACCACATGATCTGAAAATGCGATCTTGTGCTATACTTCGGTGCTCTCGCGCCCATGACTTGATTTGGGCATAGATATTTTTCCTTTTATTCAACTCAAAGAAAAGGACAATTCAATATGAATGGTACTACGTATGGAATGATGAGTTGCTACTGGTAGTAATGGGCATTCTACCTGCTTCTACTCTTTTCTTGGCATTGAGGTACCAGTCACAGTGATGTATGAACCAGAAGTAGGACCAAACTGAGAGTTATCCCTAGCGGTTGTTCTGACCAAATCTCACCAAATAAGGCGAATAGACCAAAGGGTATCTAGAGAATATAGAGTAACCGATAACATGATGATTCCTTTGAATAAATTGGTAAATTAATTTATCAGCTTTACTTGATTTGTTATGGTTGAAGTGTATTATATCATTTTGTTGTTTCGGTTAGTTCCTTAATCCAACAAATTCCAAATGACAAGATTCTTTTGGTTGTCTAGCAATACAAGTATATGTGTTTAGCTTCTTTGGGTGCATTAGTTATACTTGCTTTTATGTGATACTTTGTTGTGTTGTATCAGATGGTTGATGATGCGGGTGCAGTAGGTGCTGGTAGCAGCGACAATTCTTGCCCACTTCCTCCTAGGCCTCCAAAGAGAAAGAAGGAGACAAGTACTAAAGAGCCATCTGAAGTCTGGGATCACTTTCAGAAAATCAAAGGGAATACACCAAGTGAGCCTGATCCGGAAATCGCAATTTGTAAGTATTGTTCTAAGCGTTATGGCTATACTGGGGCAAATGGTACAAGTACTTTATGGAACCATATTAGGTATAGATGTAAGAAATACAGTTATGAACAAGCTGGTAACAGTAATAATCAAACAAAAATTAGGTTTGAGCCTAAAAGACAAAAAAGTGGTGTGAATGAGCTAAAGGTGGCTTTGTTTAGTGTTGAGGAGTGCAGACTAGCACTTACTGAGATGATTATTATCGATGAATTACCTTTTCTCTTGTGGAAGGGCAGGGATTTAAAAAGTTCTGTGGAGTCATGGAACCAAGATTTAATGTTCCATCTCGTTTTACTGTTACTAGAGATATTCTTAAGTTGTTTCGTAAAGAGGGAGAGCTATTAAAGAAGCTTTTAAAATCTGAAAGAGTTTGTCTCACTACCGACACTTGGACTTCACTACAAAATATCAACTGCATGTGTCTTACAGCCCATTGGATTGATTGTGACTGGAATTTGCAAAAGAGAATCATAGCATTTTGTCATGTTAAAAATCACAACGCTAAAACAATTGGTAAAGTTATTGAGACTTGCTTGTTGAATTGGAAGATAGATAGTCTTCTTACAGTGACAGTTGATAATGCTAGTTCTAATGATGGTACTATTAATTATTTGAAGAGTAAAACTAATGGATAGAAAAGTACTATCATGGATAACGAGTTCATTCACATGAGGTGTGGTGCTCACCTTACCAACCTTATAGTCAGTGATGGCATGAAAGAAGTTCACGAGTCTATTTTGAAGATTTAGAATGCGGTAAGGTTTGTAAGGTCTTCTCCTTCTAGGCTTTGAAGTTTCAAGAAGTGTGCAGAGAAGGAGAAAATTGAAAGTAAGAGTTTGTTTAGATATTCCAACTAGGTGGAATTCTACATACTTAATGCTAGAAGCTGCCCAAAAATTTCAAAAAGCCTTTGAGAGATTGGAAGAAGATGATTCGGGTTTTCGTAAGTACTTTTCAGTGTCTTTAAGTGATGACGAGGACGAAGACGAGGATGATGGTGGGAAGAAAGGTCAACAAATATAGGGCCTCCTTCATTGAGAGATTGGGAAAATGCTAGAGTATTTGTTCAGTTTCTAAAAATCTTCTATGATGTGACTTTACGGTTTTCTAGTTCTTTACATGTTACATCTAATGTCTATTTTAACGAAATTATGGCTGTGCGATTGAAATTGGTACAATTGTGTAAAAGTGCTGATTGTATCTTGTATTCTATGGCTTCTAACATGCTGAAAAAGTTTGAAAAGTATTGGGGAAATGTGGATAAACTGAATAAGTTGGTGTATATTGCTGTTGTGTTGGACCCTCGTCACAAATTGCAGTATGTTAAGTTTTGCTTACGTCAAGTGAATGATGGTGGGGTGGTTAAAGATGTTGTTGATAAGGTAAAAGAAAACTTGATTTGCTTGTTTGAGCACTTTGAGGGGGTGGGGGGTTAGTGGAAATAGTGGAAGAAGTCAAGTTTCTAAAGAAAATGAGGTTGAGGGAGAAGAATCTTTGGCAGCACAATATCAAAAGCTTTTAGAGGCTGAAGAGAGTATAGAGAGAAAATATGAGGTGAAAAGGTATTTGGCAGAGAGTTGTGAAGACCCTAGAAAATCTCTTGACATATTAGGGCGGTGGAAAGTGAATAGTAACAAGTATCCTGTCCTATCTCAGGTAGCAAGGCATATCTTAGCTATTCCGATTTCTACCGTTGCTTCTGAATTGACTTTTAGCATGGGAGGTCGTATACTAGATCCATTTAGGAGTTCTTTAAATCCAAAGATGGTAGAAGCTCTTATTTGTACTCAAAATTGGTTGAAATGTGCTTCGGCTCCTATTGATCTTCGACAAGCTATGGACAAGGTTGAAAAGTATGAAGACATCTTTTCAGGTAATTTTTTTGTATTAGTGAAATTACTTTTAACGAATTCTTTTGCTGAATTTCCTTATCTTTTTCATTTTAGAGAAAGCAATGGGATCAAATACAAGTAGTTCAAGTGATGCGTCTATTGTTATTGATTGATTAACTAAGGTAATTTAACTGCACAGCTGTTTTGTTTTATTTTTGCTCTTGAGAACTCTTTTTTGTGTTTGCTGTCATTTCTTTGCACCTAACTTTTGTAAATAACTGTTCTGATTTATGACACTTACAATGATAAATGCCTATATCAATGGGTTCTGGTAATTTAAGTGCACAGTTAGTGACTTAGTGTTTTTCTCCTTATTTGCAAATTCTTTAGCAGCATAGCTGAGTCCTCAATGTTCATCTATCATTGCAAGGTTCGAACTCTTCAATTTCTGTTATGACACTGTAACCTGTTTCATCTTTGGTTGCAGGATTTGAGTACCTCAAAAATCGCAGAAAGCAAGCTCCATGCCAACTTGAGGAATTTACAGGTATCTTAAGAATTTTGTGCTTCCAAAGTTTGAATATAGCTTGTAGTGGAATGAGAATGGCATGGTTCAGTTTTTGAGTAACTTTTTTAAATAAAGCCCTTGTACTGTTCATTCTAAGTGCTGAGTGCTGCCATTATAAGTGATGCAATGCAGCTCTGCAATTGAATTATAAGTGCTGCCATTTTAAATCTCAGGTATCTTAGGAATTATATGATGATTATATGTTGATTCTTATCTGCTGATTCCTTTTCATTTTTCAGAAACTATATGCTGATTGAAGGTTGATTAGTGATGAAGGTTTTGAAGATGCCAAAGTCGATCCTTAAGACTTGTTCCCTATTTAACTTAATCATAATCTGGATGTTGTTTAATGATGTCTAACTTGATTGCAAGTTTAACTCATGCCGTGTAATGAACTATTTAGAGTTATGTAATTTGATTTGAAAACTCATGCCATGTAATGATCTCTTCTGATCTATGTAATTTGATTAGAAATTTAGATCTTTTAACAGATAATTGTAAATTAATGATATTGTGTAATGACTAGTCTGTCTTGAATGTTATGTAATCTGATTAAGTTTTAAAACTTAGTGCTTGGTTACTTCTTTGAGTTTTTAGTACACAATTCATTATTTTTGGGCTTGAAAAGGAGTTTAGCCCAAACCGTTTGAACCGCTCAAACCGAACCATTCGATCCATTCAATCCGTTCAAACCGAACCGTTCAAACGTGGTTTGGTTTATTTTTTCCCAAACCGATGTTGGTCGGTTCGGTTTGGTATTCAGCCTCCAAACCAAACTAACCGAACCATGCTCACCCCTAAACACTACCATCACCTCAGCCATCACTATAACCATACTGCTAAGATTACCTCCACCAAAACCATCTCAAAAACTACAAGTACCATTGCAATTATGGCTTGTCAGAACTATTATAAATCTCAATCTCATTAACAGTGCTACAACTATCACCATAAGAATTATCACTATCACATTCGTAATCATTGTCACATTTTCAGTTCACACCACTGCCATACTGTGACATTTACCCCTGAAATCTCCCTAGTACCATTACCTTAACTATCATAATTGGCCATTGTTATCAATTAATGGGAAAAATTTCTTTTAACTCATTTACCCTTACAATTATTTTCTTCCAAATACATATCTGTTCTTAGTTAAAGTTGAGTGTAACACGTTAGACTTTAACGGTATAACTTATAAAAAATTAAATTCCTTTCAAACTTACCTTTAGCAATCTTAAAGAATATATAATTCTCTTATAACTTCTAATGTAATTGCTGATCAAGAGTTCTAAAAATTTTATTTGTCAAAAATATAAGAGCTCAACAAGTTTTACGTGTCGCAAATCTTACGTGTAGTAATCAATAATACTTATGAATTCTTTATTAATAAAATCATACTAAAGAGTTAGTAAGTAGAAAATTTTGTATTTTATATTTTTGAGATTTTACATTGTTATTTTAAAGTATTTTTGACGTGTTAATAATCAAAACTAAGGCCTAATATATAAGTATAATGATTAGGCAGAGTTTTATGAGGTGTATGATTGGTTTCTTAATTTTATAAAGTTTACAAATACAGAGTGAATTATACCTACGAATTTTCAAATAATAAATCATAGGAAAGAGTTAAATAAGGTAGAAAAAGAAAAGAACTCCAAAACAAATAGGATTCTTAAGTCTTATATATCCAATCGTTTGGGAACTATCACATGCAAAGTTAAAACTTACGTATCAGAAGGAGAAGACTTCTAAAAAATTCTATGTGACACAAAGATAAAGTTCTAAAAATCATGTTATTTTAAAGTACTTTTGAAGTGTTAATAATCAAAATTAGGGCCTATTGTATAAGTGTAGTGATTAGGTAGAGTTTTTTAAGGTGTATGATTGACTTTTTAGTTTTATAAAGTTTACAAATATAGGATAAATTATACCTAAAACTTTCTAATAATAAATGATAGGAAAGAGTTAAATAATAAGGTAGGAAAAGAAAAGAACATCAAAACAAAGGTAGAAAAAAAACACCAAAATAAAAAGGATTCTTGAATCCTATAAGGTGTTAATAATCAAAATTAGGGCCTAATATATAAGTATAATGATTAGGTAGAGTTTTATAAGGTGTATGATTAGCTTCTTAATTTTATAAAGTTTACAAATATAGGGTAAATTATACATACAAGTTTTCTAATAATAAATCATAGGAAAGAGTTAAATAGGGTAAAAAAAGAAAAAGGACACTAAAACAAATAGGATTCTTGAATTGTATATATCCAATATAAAAAAGTTGGACTCTAAATGAAGAGACCAATTAAGTTGAAAAATTACGACATGCAAAGCTGAATCTTATGTATCCAAATGAGAAGATTTCAGAAAAAATTCTACGTGGCGTAAAGATAGAGTCCTAATTTTTTAAAGTGCTTTTGAGGTGTTAATAATCAAAATTAGGACCTAATAAATAAGTATAGTGATTTGGTAGAGTTTTATAAGGTATATGATTGGCTTCTTAGTTTCAGAAAGTTTAGAAATATAGACTAAATTATACCTAGGAATTTTCTAATAATGACTGATAGGAAAGACTTAAATAATAAGGTACGAAAAGAAAAGAACACGAAAACAAAGGTAGAAAAAAAAAAGAATACCAAAACAAATAAATAGGATTCTTGAATCCTATAAGGTGTTAATAATCAAAATTAGGGCATAATATATAAGTATAGTGATTAGGTAGAGTTTTATAAAGTATATGATTGGCTTCTTAATTTTATAAAGTTTACAAATATAGGGTAAATTAAACCTACGAATTTTCTGATAAAAAATCATAAGAAAGAGTTAAATAATAAGGTAGAAAAGGAAAAGAACACCAAAACAAAGAAGGAAGAGGAAAAGGAAAAGAACACTATTCTTGAATCATATAAGGTGTTAATAATCAATATTAGAGCCTTATATAAGTATAGTGATTAAGTAGAGTTTTATGAGGTGTATGATTTACTTCTTAATTTTATAAAGTTTACAAATATAGAATAAATTATACATACAAATTTTGTAATACTAAATCATACGAAAGAGGTAAATAATAAGGTAAGAAAAGAAAAGAACACCAAAACAAATAGAATTCTTGAATCATATAAGGTGTTAATAATCAAAATTAGGGCCTAATAATATATAAGTATAATGATTAGGTAGAATTTTATAAGGTGTATGATTAGCTTCTTAATTTTATAAAGTTTACAAATATAGGGCAAATTATACCTACGAATTTTCTAACAATAAATCATAGGAAAGAGTTAAATAGGGTAAAAAAGAAAAAGTACACCAAAACAAATAGGATTCTTGAATTGTATGTATCCAATATAAAAAAAGTTGGACTCAAAATTAAGAGACCAATTAAGTTGGAGAATTACAACATACAAAGCTGAATCTTACATATCAAAATGAGAAGATTTCAAAAAAATCCTACGTGGCGTGAAGATAGAGTCCTAATTATTTTTGAAGTGTTTTTGAGGTGTTAATAATCAAAATTAGGACCTAATAAATAAGTATAGTGATTTGCTAGAGTTTTATAAGGTGTGTGATTGACTTCTTAATTTTATAAAGTTTACAAATATAGGATAAATTATACCTAATTTTTTTAATAATAAATCATTGGAAAGAGTTAAATAGGGTAGAAAAGAAAAATGACACCAAAACAAATAGGATTCTTGAATTATATATATCCAATTTAAAAAAGTTGGACTCTAAATGAAGAGACCAATTAACTTAAGAAACTACCGCATACAAACTTGAAGCTTATGTGGCAGAAGGAGAATATTCCTAAAAAAATTCTACGTGTCGAAATTTTAAGCAAATGTTTCAATTTTTTATATATACTAGCTAAGGGACCCATGCAACGCACGAGACGTTCTTTAATTTCTTAAATATTGTCTAATATTTATTTCTATAGATATTTTAGAACTGTTAATTTTTCTAACTTTCTAAAAATATTTTTTATATTGTGTTTTTATAGATTGTTTATAATTGTTATTATTTAAATTACAAGCAAGAAATTTACTATATAGAATATTGACTTTGAATAGAACTTTTGAAAAATTAGCATTATAAAAGCATACCTTAGCAACAAAGATAGAATGCATAATTTAAAATGATCAGTTTTTACTCACAAATAAGATGTGAAAATTACAATTAAAAGTCTTATACACTTAGGATGCCGTTTCATTAACATTTCACGACGACATATGACAACAATCTTGTACTACTTTTTAACTGAATTTAAACATTTTAGTTTAATATTTGGAGTTTTGTAGATATAATAGTTAGAATGTATCAATGATATATCCGGAACTAATATTATTAAAAAAGCCAGTTATTTGTATCATCACTTTCAATATTTTGTAAGTTTAATCTAGTAAATAGTGTTATAACTTATTTACTGGTGGTGTATATGAACCTCTCAATCTTCCTATAAGCATAAATGTCAAATTCACTCACATTCTTTTTTCATGAGAAACTCCTTGTGTATGTTATTTGTCCCGTGCATAATGAAAAGGAAAAATAGCATTGAAAGTTTTTCTATCTATACAAAACTTATTAAAGTGTTGCTAACATGACCTAATGAAAATACCATTCGAATATTAGATTAGTGTAGCCAGGGGCTAGAAAGTGGTTAACAACAAATAAAACATCATCTTGCCTAATTAACGAAACTTTAAAGATTCATAATGTGAGACAAAAATCAAAATCAAAAGATAAAAGTCATTATAGGAAAAAAAAAATTTACTACTTCTAATCCTGGATATAATTTATGCACCTTCACGTTACTGTATTTAAGTTCATCGCTTGTC
This sequence comes from Escallonia herrerae, assembly GCA_033070095.1. Classification (NCBI taxonomy): domain Eukaryota; kingdom Viridiplantae; phylum Streptophyta; class Magnoliopsida; order Escalloniales; family Escalloniaceae; genus Escallonia; species Escallonia herrerae. Next base: position 75,765 of record JAVXUP010002383.1, on the reverse strand, counting down.
TGCATAAGATTCTCGTCGTATCTCGTCTATGAATACTACACTAACACTACCTCCAACTACCTTAATTACGCTATCATTACCACTACAAATGCAGTTACCTTCACCATATTATAACTTTTGCTCGTTAGTGCACTTTCATATTTCTATCGTTACTTTTTTAGGTTCATCACTTGTTCAATCCAGTTTAGATCATAACTTATCAATCAGTACTGTATTGTAAATTAATATTACCTCGAAAAACTTTAGTGCTACCGCTACAACAGCTCTAACAACAATCATCACCTTTTGCACTACCATATGACTATCACCACCACAAGCATCAGCATACTACACGCCAACATCGCTACAGTCACATGTTGTCACTACATAATCCAAATCTCACTACCAACATTCCAATTCTACCACAACAATTATCACTATCGTAATTAGCATGGCTAAGGTTTCAGCTTTATATATATATATATATATATTGCTAGCGCGATCTGGCCGTCTATCCCGAATGGACGGCCCAGATCTTTTTTTTTCAAAAGTTGTCAATCGTCTGCTACACAGTGTAGCGGACGGACTTTTTTTTTTTTTATCATATTGCCCCTTCTCCCTCGTCCGCTACACTGCATGGCGGACAACTTTTTTGGCTTGACACTGTCAGTCAAAAAGTCGTCCGCTACACCGTGTAACGGACGACTTCTGACAACTTTTTGACTAACACGACTGACACATATTTCAGACTTGTTTGTACCATTAATTCTGCACACGTCCGCTGCATCGTATCGCGGACAGTATCGCCTTAAGCTACTCAGCTCCTTCAGCACAATTTTCTTCTCCTTCAGACTCACTTCCATTTTCAGCTCCTTTCAAGCTTCGAGTAACACTTGCTTCAAGCATCACTCAAGCAAGGTCAGTTTGTGAATGGTGAAGTTTTTTTTATGGATTGACTGATAAAGTATAATTTATTTGTTTGGACAAAAAAGTATAGATTTTTTTATGTTCTAGAAATTTGTCATTTTATTCATCAATTTGTGATGTTCTACTCTAAATTTTTTGTGATGTTCTAGACATGAAGTTCATAAAAAAGGTATAATTTGTTAACTTTAAATAAATTATTATTGTTTAATTTGATTTTTTTGAGGTTCGATAACTTCAAAAAATTTATCCTATTTAAATTCAAATTTTTGAGATATGTTTGTTGTATTTTGACATGATGAATTTGTCTATTTATCTTAGTAATTTTAATTTGTTATGTTAATAAATTAATAATTATTAATTTGGAGACACTTTTGAGATTATGTATATGGTATGTTTGTCATCCTAAATTGGTCTATTCACCAAGGTAATTTTTAGGTAATATTTTCAGTTAGAAATGTCATTTGATTGTTAAGCGTAGTCTATTTCTACACAGGTCTTGTTTCACAATGTCTGATTTCGTGTCGAGCTCCAACGTCCCCGTAGATGCTAGTGATCCGTATCTAGGACGAACGTTTCAAACATTGGAAGAAGCTGAAGAATGTTTTCGAGCGTATTCATTGAGGGTTGGTTTTGGCATTAGAATAAAGACTACAAGAACAAGCAACGTAACAAAAAAGATATGCTCTCGCTTATACGAGTGTCATAGGGGCAGAAACCCACAGCAAAATGAGACACGCGTAGGCAATGATGACAGTGATGACGAAATAGGATATTCGCGTAGAAGACGGGACTGCTTTGAGCGCACAAATTGCCAGGTCAAGATGTTCGTAAGCTACAAACCCAAGCAAGATCATTGGCTTATTACCAGCCTGGAACTGGCACACAATCACCCGTTAGTAACTCCTTCTAAGGTGAGTCAGATGCATCAACACAAGAAGATGGGTAAGGTCGCGAGGAGCCTAATTCACACAATGAGCAATGCGCGAATTGGACCTACTGACATTGTTAATGTTCTTGCTGAACAGGCTGGGGGAATTCAAAATTTAAACTTTAACACGACAGACGTTCGTAACGCGGTCCGAACCCATAGACGAGCCGCGTATGACCTCAATGATGCGCAATCTACAATGAGCCTATTGAAACGGATGCAGATGGAGGACCCGCAGTTTACCTTCGATTATAAACTTGACGACGAGCATCGAGTTAGTACAATTTTTTGGGTCGACGGTCGTTCGAGGCTAGCTTATAAGCATTTTGGGGATGTCGTGACTTTCGACACCACATACCGTACCAACAAGTACTCGATGCCGTTCGCTCCTTTCACGGGCGTCAATCATCATTATCACTCCATCCTGTTCGGGTTCGCCTTGTTAAGGGACGAGAGCGAGGGTTCTTTTGTATGGTTGTTTAGGACGTGGCTGGAAGCAATGAACTTCAAAGCACCCAAAGTGATCATCACCGATCAAGATTTGGCAATGAAGAAGGCTATTGCTACCGTCTTCCCAGACACCCGGCACAACTTGTGCACTTGGCACATAAGCAACAAATACCCTGAACGTCTGCATCACGTGTACGCAAAGTATCCAGACTTTAAACAGGATTTTGACAAGTGCGTTAACAAGTCATTAACGATTGAGGAATTCGAGGAGAGGTGGGAAAAGCTTGTTCGGGATTACTCATTGCAAGACAACGAGTGGCTCCAGCACTTGTACGAGCGCAAAGAGCAATGGATTGGCGTTTACACGAGGAGGTATTTTTCAGCGGGCATGAAAACGACGGGCAGGAGTGAATCTATGAATGCCACGTTCGATAGTTATGTGGGTACAACTACCAATTTGAAGAGTTTCGTTGCATCCGCACAAAAAGCGGTTGCTTCGTTGTTCGTAAAAGAAAGGGCTGCAGACTTTGCAACAACGTACAAACAAAGGAGAAGGTTGCTTGAGACCCCGCTGGAGCTGAACGGTGCCAAAGTCTATACGAAGGAGATCTTCTTGCTATACCAAGTAGAGCTGTGAAAATCGGGACGATACAGTATAAACAAGGTGGCAGAAATGTCTACGCGTGAGTACAAGGTTTATTCGCTCGTGAATGACCTCGTCCCTGAGAAGCTGCGCAGAATTTATACGGTGAGCCATGACACATTGACAGATTCGGTGACATGTGTTTGCAAGAAGTTTGAGTTCCATGGCATCCTGTGTAGACACATTCTGCGGTTTTTCACCCAGAAGAATATCAGGACAATCCCCGATAAATATGTCCTGCCACGGTGGACGAAAGGTGCAAACAGGTTGCACGGTACCATTGCCTTTCCGGAGCACCCGTATACTGACTTTGAAGAATCAGAGACGTTGCGGTATAATCATCTGGTGACAATGTTCACCCGTTTGTCCGTAAAAGGTGCTGCTACAATGGCCGCATATAAACATCTCCTCGAGGTAGCTCAGCAGCAAGAGCCCATCGTCGACCAGTTGGAAGCAGCTTCAGTCAGCAATGCGGTTGACACTGAGCCTACAACGGGATCAGAAGATGACGAGCCGGGGGAGGAAGACGACAATGATATCCGGCCTTTGGATCCAATTATATCGCAAACGAAAGGCTGCAAGAGATCTACGCGGATGAAGAGCTCTATTGAACAGGCAACTCAACCTAAAAAGCTAAGAAGGTGTGCATTGTGCAACAAAATGACCGACCATGACAAGCGGAACCATTACAAGGCACTGGGGATAAGTCCAAGGGGTTTGCAAGACAAGGAAGAAGATGACGCCGAAGATGAGGAAGAAGCAACTGCAGTGGACCTTTAGTTTTTTGTATAAGCCATCAAGTCTGTTTGACATTTGTAATAATGCGTAATAATTTTTTGATGAGATTATCTTTCGACCGAAGACTGGAAGGTTATTTCTGATGGACCTATTAGAGCCGCCATCAAATCTAACTTTAGTTTTTTTATTTGTCCCGTCCACTACACTATGTGGCGGACGGCGCAACAGACACCCAAATTTTTAGTTTTCTAGAGTGTCTGTGGCACAATATAGCGGACAGTCCGCGGCGGACAACAAAACTCTTGGTATGCCTTATGTCTGCTACACAATGTAGCGGACGTGTCATACTTCTTTATATACCAATCAAATCGGCCTTTCTTCTTTCTCCCGTCAAACTTCTCTGTCTCGAACATCTCACGCACCCGTGACCCCTTCTTCGATGACCGTCCTGATGGCTTCTGCTTCGGTGAACAGGGACGTTTCAGTCGGCAGACACTTCTTCAAGGTCATGACGCATGGGTTTCATACAGAACTTGTAGGCCATCCCTCTTTCTATGTGTTTTCGTGTGTGTTAAAAGTTTTATCTTTGGTTAAAAACTTACATGTGATATTGAATGTGATAGGCCATACCGGTAGCCTTTTGCAGATTGCTTATCACACTTTGGTTCGAAGCAACTTTAACCAGCCGCAAGGGGTCATGGCTTGTTAAAATCAAGAAGAAGCGCGGCCAAGAGCAAATTTGTTTCGAAGAGGGTTGGAGCAATTTCTGCGAGCAGCACGACCTCAATGAAGGGGACTTTGTAATCTTTGAACACAAGGGGCATATGCGTTTTCAAGTGACGGTGTTTGACCATAACACTTGTGAAAAAGCTTCCCCCAATGTTGAACTCTGAGCTCTAATTTTGTGTAATTTGAATAATTGTGTAATTTGAAAAATTTTGTGTAATTTGATCGTTGATTTTAGGTTGTTAATTGATGATTTTTGATTGTTAATCGTGCATTTGAGATATTGAGGTTGTCATGGTCGGTCATTTGGACGTCCAAATACAGAAACTCTGATCTCCAATACTTAAAAAAAAATTTCCCTATAAACTACACTGTTTAGTGGACGGGGAAGCAGAAACTCTCAACACTTAGAAAATTTTCCCCCATTTTGTTCCTCCACTTAAAAATTTTTTGTTCCCTCTACGTTCGCTACACTGTGTAGTGGACGGGGAAGCAGAACCTTTCAACTTAAACACTTAGAAAATTTTTGTGTATTTGGACGTCTGCTACATTGTGTAGCGGACGGAGAAGCAGAGACTCTCAACATCAACACTTAGAAAATTTTCCTCCACTTTGTTCCCCCACTTAAAAAAATTTTGTTCCCTATACGTCCGCTACACTGTGTAGCGGACGGGGAAGCAGAACCTTTCAACTTAAACACTTAGAAAATTTTTGTGTATTTGGACGTCCGCTACACTGTGTAGCGGACGGAGAAGCAGAGACTCTCAACATCAACACTTAGAAAATTTTCTCCAATTTTGTTCCCCCACTTTGTTCCCCACTTAAAAAAAATTTGTTCCCTCTACGTCCGCTACACAGTGTAGCGGACAGGGAAGTAAAAACTCTCAACTTAAACACTTAGAAATTTTTTGTGTATTTGGACGTCCGCTACACTGTGTAGCGGACGGAGAAGCAGAAACTCTTAACTTGTACACTTAGAAAATTTTTGTGTATTTGGACGTTCGCTACACTGTGTAGCGGACCGGGAAGCAGAAACACTCAACTTCAACACTTAGAAATTTTTTTGTTTTGGACGTCCGCTACACTGCGTAGCGGATGGAGAAGCAGTAACCTATACATCAACAGCTAAGATGTTTTCCCCCTTTTTGTTTCCTACCACTCAATCATTCTTAATGAGAGCAAAAAAACCAACTCTAATCAAAATCTAATCAAATCAACCGAAATCAAATGTCCACTGATATGGACACAAATCAGTCAAATCAATCAATCAACATTTCAACACAAATCAACTGATCTCAACACAAATAAATCACACCAATGATAGCTTTCTAAATAATCATGATTTATAAAAAAAATTATTGTAATGGTACAATGTCAACTAGGGGTCCTCATGTTGACCCGGATTCTCGTCCTTAGACGGATTTTTAATAAACCTAACCGTTCTAGGCCGGCCTTTCAAAATTTGCCAAGCTATCCTATATCTAAAGCGTTCTACGCATTCTTGACTCCAAGCGGCCGCCCTGAGGCTCTCAAACCGACATATGTAATCCATGTACATGCAACGGAAGACGCCGCAGTCCAAAGTATTATGTTGCTTGGGCTTCCTCTTCTTCAATCGGAAATGGAGCTTTGGCCGTGCCAGTACAGGTAGACCACGGATAGCATGGACCATGGCACAAAATAAATTCTGTGAGAAACAGAAAATGGCGTAAGACACGAGTTAACATTTATAATTGGCAAGTTACAATAAGCATTAAACAACAATTGTAAGATTACCATAGAGTCCAACTGGGCTTTATACATCCGCAGCACAGGCATGTGGAGGGTATCGTCGTGGAGACTGTCGATCACCGATACGACTTTTTCCATTGGTTCATAGCAAACCAAGTACCAGTGGCTTTCCCCTAAAAATGGGATTAGAAACACGTGGGCAACCATTGCGCTCACTGGACTATCCCTATTCAGATATGCTCGTAGGTTATCCGACGGTCTCCACTGGCTCAACTTTTTCTTCCCCCTTCGTTCGACCCACTCATGCCATTCAGCCACTAGGAGGCTATGAAAAAAGGCATCCACCAAAAATATGCCCGGATACTCGTTCAGCCGCTCTCGACCCCTTTCCTTCAAAATCTCCACGTAGGTAGAGATGACGCCGTTGTCTAACCAACTCCTCAGAGCCAGGGAGGACATTTCTCCCCACGAGCAACAGTAATCCATGCCCTCCAGGTGATTCACATTATATAACGCTTTGTCCTGGGGGAACCCGCTAAAATACCGCTCTTTGATAATTTGGCATTTATGCGGCTTTAGAGGCTTCAATGGATGCCCTTTGCGATATTGTCCTCGGGGGTCGACCGGCGGATCTTGCACTTCTTCGGGGGGGTCGACTGGGGGATATTGCTCTCCTACAACAACAGATGGTCCCGCCCACGGGACAATGGGCAGTGTCTCAGACAGACTGATGTTTCTAAAACCCCAGTCTTGCGTGACTTGACTCTGAGAGAGGGGTTGGGGTTCTGAGTCCAGAAGCAAAGAGAAGGAGGGCGCACTGTACTCTTCCCACAGTGCTTGAGCCTGGCCCATGGTGCTTGGCGGTCCCCAATCACCACCCATTCTGGTACAGAGGACCACCGTATCCCTGGCTCACCTCCAAAGTCTGTCCCGAGGGATCACCGTATCCCTCGCTCACATAAGGGGGCTGCCACCCCGGATAACCCATTCCTGGGTTGACGCCTAAAGGCTATCCCAATGCTTGGAGCAAAGAATTCCCACAGCCAAATGCCAATGCTTCAGCCTGTTGGCAAAGCTCCTCGCCCATTGCATCCACCAGATCCTTCCGCTAGCTCAACTTCTGGAAGAAGGCAAACGAGGCATTAACCTACATCCAAAGAGATAATAAATAAGTAACTTCATTTCAACACTTAGAATCATCAAGTTCAATTAAAAGCACTGGTTGGGCAACTTACCAGACTGTATGCCATCTGCTCATCGATCTGACCCCTAGGGTGGTACTTCTCCCCGCGTTCAAACCTTACTGGGGCTACTCTCCTTTGGGTGATGTGGTAGTACCACTCATTGTACTGTTCGATGCTGATCATGGGGTCAGGCTCCGACACAATGGCTGCCAGCATGTCCTGCCAGGAATCCCAAACCTCAAGTTCTCGTGCGCATTCGCCTTGCCAAACCATCTGACACCCGATGGGTTCTTCATATATGGCTTATCGACTGGCAACCCCTGCAGGCACTCAAAATGGCACATAGCACGATCTGGTAGCTGCCACTCTGCGACCTCGAAGTGGATCAGGGGTGTGTGTTGTAACCCGGAGAGCGTGAAGACGAACGACTCCCCCACCCTCGCGCCAAACGTTTGTACGGTGCCCATCGCATCTGGCCTGGAGATCACGAGTCGAGCTCCCCCCGATAGTACATAATGTTGTGATGGGAATCGTCTCTCCTCAGGTAGTGGCTGTCCTTCTAGCTGTACTCCCAGGCGCATAACCGAGGCCACACATTATCTGTTTTCGTCCCTACGCTTGGGTGCGCCGGTAGCAAGGTGTTCATAAGACCACACCTGAGAGCAAAGACAAATTAAATAAAGTATCGTCAAAATTTATTGTCGATTCAACAATAGCGAGAGACACGCACATATAGCTTTGAAGTCGGCCCTCGTTGCCTTGTGCAATGCTCGGTACAGGTACGCAAGAGTTGCTGCACCCCAGGCATAATCCCTAACCTCCAGCAGGTTACCCAACAATGGAAAATATTTGACGCTGACCATATTCTTCGACATTGTTGGGAACAGAATTGCCCCCATCACCCACAAGAGGAACGCTTGTGTGTAGAGTACAAGCATCTCGTCCGTGTAGTTTTCCTGCAGAACCTTGTAGGTTTCTACCAACCACTTTAACTTGATACCACCAGTGCTAAATTGATCCTGGGGTATCAAAGTAAAGAAGTCCCTAGTGGTTCTCTTATTCATTGTTTCCGACAGAGGAGCAATTATCGGCTGTCCCGTCACCGGTAACCCTAAGATGAACCCTACATCTTCTAGGGTAATTGTCATCTCTCCGAGAGGGAAGTGAAACGTATTCGTTTCACTTCTCCACCTTTCAACAAGGGCAGCTATTAAGTGCCGGTCAAGGTGTTGAAAGATTTACCCATGCGTGGAAATCCCAAACTCAATCTCACGCAGTAACCTTTTCTGGTCTTTGTTCAACTTCCAGGCTTTGAAATTATCGGACACTTCTACTGTGTTGAGAAGTGCTCTTACCTACGAATTAATAAATACAATTTAACCAAAACAAACGGTATACAATGTTCATAATAATAAGAAAGTTGATAAAATAAGTATCTTACCCCACCATCTCATAAGAGCGTACTGACATGGTTTGCTTGGTCATATAATACGGAGGGATCTTCTGGTCCAGGGTTAAAATCCATTTTTTGCAACTGAAATTATGGAAAAACGGCAAGGTTGGAAGCGTAAAAATTCTCAAACATACAACTTTAGTATGTGCTCACATAAGTTGACATGCTGTCTATATGTATGTACACACATACAAACAGACACATAATCGAATTTTGCAAGTGAAATCACATGAACGAATAATAAGCAATACACAATAAGTAATACTTATATATTGACAAACACTAGCACAATTTACCGCATACATATTCAAAACCATGCATAAGCCGCAATAATCATAATAACTCTAGATTATGAACGAATAAATGATTGGTTTGTGAACTTATGTGATTGATGAGACGATTAAAGGATTTCTTTGGAAGAAATTACGCAGATCTACTTGCCAATGCCGCTAGAAAAATTGTGAGAAGAAAGAATAAATGAGTTTCAAAGAAAGAATGAATAAGAGTTTTGGAATAGGTTTGTAGTGGGGTCAGGTCCGCTACATAGTATAGCGGACAGAAAAAAACGTCAAGTTGTCCGCTACACAGTATCGCGGACGGTGGGATAAGGACAAAGTAACAATCCTGTAGCCCCAGGACTGGTGTGACAACTGTCAGGGGGGTTGTGGATGACTTGACCACTGTCAATCAAAAAGTCATCGCTACACAGTGTAGCGGATGACTTTTTGACTGACAGTGTCAGGCCAAAAAAGTTGTCCGCCATACAGTGTAGCGGACGAGGGAGGAGGGGCAATATGTTAAAAAGTCCGTCTGCTACACTATGTAACGGACGACTGATAGCTTTTGAAAAAAAAAGATCTGGGTCGTCGATTCCTTCGGGATGGACGGCCAGATCTTATATATATATAGCGCTATCAATGGATCAGCTCCCATATATATATATATATATATATATATATGGGAGCTGATCCATTGATAGCGCTAGCAACTTAACCCAAGTTGCTAGCGCGATCTGGCCGTCCACGGGCGAGAATAGACTGCCAGATCGGGTGCCACAACAGCACTTTTTTTTTACCGTCCGCAACATAATGTAGCGGACGATAATTTACCATCCGCTACATTATGTTGCGGACGGCAAAACAGCGCTAGCAACTTGCTAGCGCTATCAATGGATCACGACCCTATATATATATATATGTATATATATGGAGCTGATCCGTTGAGAGCGCTAGCAAAATAGGAGATTTTGCTAGCGGGACGACCCAGATTTTTTTTAATAGCTATCAATTGTCCGCTACATAGTGTAGCGGACGGACCTTTTTACCATTTTGCCCCTCCTCCCCGTCCGCTACACTGTATGGCAGACGATTTTTTTTTGCAGTCAAAAAGTCATCCGCTATACTGTGTAGCGACCGAATTTTTACCTGACACGACTGACACAATTTCAGACTTTTCTGTACCTTTATTTCTGTACACGTCATTGTTGTCGCTAATGCTGTCCGCTGCACAGTATCACAGACAGTATTACCTATTCCCAAAAGCTACTCATTCCTTCAGCACAATTTTCGTCTCCTTCAGACTCACTTCCATTTTTAGCTCCCTTCAAGCTTTGAGTAACACTTGCTTCAAGCTTCACTCAAGCAATGTAAGTTTGTGAATGGTGAAGTTTTCTTTATGGATTGACTGATAAAGTATAATTTATTTGTTTGGACAAAAAAGTATAAATTTTTTTATGTTTTAAAATTTTTTTACTCTATTCATCAATTTGTGATATTCTACTCTAGATTTTTTGTGATGTTCTAGACATGATGTTCATAAAAAAGGTATAATTTATTAACTTTAAAAAAATTTATTCTAGTTTAATTCAATTTTTTTGAGGTTTGCTAACTTCAAAAAATTTATCCTATTTAAATTCGAATTTTTTGAGATATGTTTGTTGTATTTTGACACGATGAATTTGTCTATTTATCTTAATAATTTTAATTTGGAGACACTTTTGAGATTATGTATATGGTATGTTTGTCATCCTAAATTGGTCTATTCGTCAAGGTAAATTTTAGGTAATATTTTTAGCTAGAAATGCCATTTGATTGTTAAGCGTAGTCTATTTCTACACAGGTCTTGTTTCACAATGTTTGATTTGGTGTCAAGCTCCAACGTCCCCGTAGATGATAGTGATCCGTATCTAGGACGAACGTTTCAAACATTGGAATAAGCTGAAGAATGTTTTCGAGCGTATTCATTTAGGGTTGGTTTTGGCATTAGAATAAAGACTACAAGAACAAGCAACGTAACAAAAAAGATATGTTCTCGCTTATACGAGTGTCATAGGGGCAGAAACCCATTGCAAAATGAGACACGCGCAGGCAATGATGACAGTGATGACGGAATAGAATATTCGCGTAGAAGACGGGACTGCTTTGAGCTCACAAATTGCCAGGTCAAGATGTTCGTAAGTTACAAACCCAAGCAAGATCATTGGCTTATTACCAGCCTGGAACTGACACACAATCACCCGTTAGTAACTCCTTCTAAGGTGAGTCAAATGCATCAACACAAGAAGATGGGTAAGGTCGCGAGGAGCCTAATTCACACAATGAGCAATGCGCGAATTGGACCTACTGAGATTGTTAATGTTCTTGTTGAACAGGCTGGGGGAATTCAAAATTTAAACTTTAACACGACAGACGTTCGTAACGTGGTCCGAACCCATAGACGAGCCGCGTATGACCTCAGTGATGCTCAATTTACAATGAGCCTATTGAAATGGATGTAGATGGAGGACCCGCAATTTACCTTCGATTATAAACTTGACGACGAGCATTGAGTTAGTACAATTTTTTGGGTCGATGGTCATTCGAGGCTAGATTATAAGCATTTTGGGATGTCGTGACTTTCGACACCACATACCGTACCAACAAGTACTAGATGCCAGTCGCTTCTTTCACGGGCGTCAATCATCATTATCACTCCATCCTGTTTGGGTTCGCGTTGTTAAGGGACGAGATAGAGGGTTCTTTTGTATGGTTGTTTAGGACGTGGCTGTAAGCAATGAACTTCAGAGCACCCAAAGTGATCATCACCGATCAAGATTTGGCAATGAAGAAGGCTATTGCTACCATCTTCCCAGACACCCGGCACAACTTGTGCACTTGGCACATAAGCAACAAATACCATGAACGTCTGCATCACGTGTACGCAAAGTATCCAGACATTAAATAGGTTTTTGACAAGTGCATTAACAAGTCGTTAACGATTGAGGAATTTAATGAGAGGTGGGAAAAGCTTGTTTGGGATTACTCACTACAAGATAACGAGTGGCTCCAGCACTTGTACGAGGGCAAAGAGCAATGGATTGGCGTTTACACGATGAGGTATTTTTTAGCGGGCATGAAAACGACGGGCAGGAGTGAATCTATGAATGCCACGTTCGACGTTATGTGGGTACAACTACCAATTTGAAGAGTTTTGTGGCATCCGCACAAAAAGCGGTTGCTTTGTTGTTTGTAAAAGAAAGGGCTGCAGACTTTGCAACAATGTACAAACAAAGGAGAAGGTTGCTTGGGACCCCACTAGAGCTGAACTGTGCCAAAGTCTATACGAAGGAGATCTTCTTGCTATACCAAGTAGAGCTGTGAAAATCGGGATGATACAGTATAAACAAGGTGGCAGAAATGTCTATGCGTGAGTACAAGGTTTATTCGCTCGTGAATGACCTCGTCCCTGAGAAGTTGTGCAGAATTTATACGGTGAACTATGACACATTGATAGATTCGGTGACATGTGTTTGCAAGAAGTTTGAGTTCCATGGCATCCTGTGTAGACACATTTTGCAGTTTTTCACCCAGAAGAATATTAGGACAATCCCTAACGAATATGTCCTGCCACGGTGGACGAAAGGTGCAAACATGTTGCACGGTACCATTGCCTTTTCGGAGCACCCATATACTGACTTTAAAGAATCAAAGACGCTGCGGTATAATCATCTGGTGAGAATGTTCACCCGTTTGTCCGTAAAAGGTGCTGCTATAATGGCCGAATATAAACATCTTCTCGAGGTAGCTCAGCAGCAAGAGCCCATTGTCGACCAGTTGAAAGTAACTTCAGTCAGCAATGCGGTTGACACTGAGCCTACAACGGGATCAGAAGATGACGAGCCGGGGGAGGAAGATGACAATGATATCCAGCCTGTGGATCCCATTATATCGCAAACAAAAGGCCGCAAGAGATCTACGTGGATGAAGAGCTCTATTGAACAGGTAACTCAACCTAAAAAGCTGAGAAGGTGTGCATTGTGCAACAAAATGACCGACCATGACAAGCGGAACCATTACAAGGCATTGGGGATAAGTCCAGGGGGTTTGCAAGACGTGGAAGAAGATGACGCCGAAGATGAAGAAGAAGCAGCTGCAGTGGACCTTTAGTTTTTTGTATAAGCCATCAAGTCTGTTTGACATTTCAGAATACGGCGTAGTATTTTTTTGATGGGATTATCTTTCGACCGAAGACTGGAAGGTTATTTCTGATGGACCTATTAGAGCCGCCATCAAATCTAACTTTAGTTTTTTTTACCCCGTTCGCTACACTAAATAGCGGACGATGCAGAAGAAACCCAAATTCTTTTACTTGTAAAATTTCCGCGACATAATCTAGAGGACATGATAACTCTTGGTATCCCTTATGTCCACTACACAATGTAGCGGACGCCAAACTTCTCTTAGATAGCAATCAGATAGGCCTTTCTTCTTTCTCCCGTTTCTCTCTCTGTCTAGAACATCTCACCCACCTGCGACCCCCTCTACGGCGACCCACATCTCCGGCGACAGATCCGTCCTGATGGCTTCTGCTTTGGTGAACAGGGAGATTTCAGTCAGCAGACACTTCTTCAAGGTCATGATGCCTGAGTTTCATACAGAACTTGTAGGCCATCCATCTTTCTCTGTGTTTTCGTGTGTGTTAAAAGTTTTATCTTTGGTTAAAAACTTACCTGTCTTATAATGAATATGATAGGCCATATCGGTAGCCTTTTACAGATTGCTTACCACACTTTGGTTCGAAGCAACTTTAACCAACCGCAAGGGGTCATGGCTTGTTAAAATCAAGAAGAAGCGCGACCAAGAGCAAATTTGTTTCGAAGAGGGTTGGAGCAATTTCTGCGTGCAGCACGACCTCAATGAAGGGGACTTTGTAATCTTTGAACACAAGGGGCATATGCGTTTTCAAGTGCTGGTGTTTGATCAAAGCACTTGTGAAAAAGCATTCCCCTAATGTTGAACCCTAAATCAAATTATGAACAATTTTGTGTTAATAAATTTTTGTCTGATAATTTTAGGTTCTTAATTGTGCGTTTGAGAATTGTGATTGTTAATTGATGATTTGAGGTTGTTAATTGATGATTTGATTGTTAATCATGCATTTGAGATATTGAGATTGTTTATTCCGTCGCTAAAACACTTATTCCTTTGCCAGTTTCATAAGCAGAATTAGCGACGTCCGCTACACTGTGTAACAGACGGCGCAGCAGAAAGTCTGATCTCCAACACTTAAAAAAAATTTGTTGCCTCTATGTCCGCTACATTGTGTGTAGTGGACAGCGGAGCAAAAAGTCTGATCTCCAACATTTGGGAAAAAATTTCATGTCTTTGGATGTCCACTACACTGTGTAGCGGACGGCGCAGCAGAAACTCTCCACTTCAACACTTAGAATTTTTTTTCTTGTTTTTGGACGTCCGCTACACTATATAGTGGACAGTACAGCAGAAACTCCCAATGTCAACACTTAGAAAATTTTCCTGAATTTGGACGTCCGCTACACTATGTAGCAGATGCAGTAGAAACTCTCAACTTCAATACTTAGAATTTTTTTTCCTCTTTTTGGACGTTTGCCACACTGTGTAGCGGACAGCCCAGCAAAAACTCTCAACTTCAACTGGAAAATTTTCCTGTCTTTGGACGTCCGCTACATTGTGTAGCGGATGGCGCAGCAGAAACTCTCCACTTCAACACTTAAAAATTTTTCCTGTATTTGGACGTCCGCTACACTATGTAGCGGACAGTACAGCAGAAACTCCCAACGTCCGCTATACTGTGTAACGGACGGCGCAGCAGAAACTCTCAACTTCAACACTTGGTCTTTAGACGTCCGCTACACTGTGTAGCGGACTGCGCAGCAGAGACCCCACTTAGAAAATTTTCCCCATTTTGTTTCCCACCATTCAATCATTCTCAATGAGAGCAGGAAAACCAACTCAAATGAAAATCTAATCAAATCAACCGAAATCAAATGTCGACTGATTCAACACAAATCAATCAATAAATCATCTTTAACACAAATCAATGACAGCTTTCTAAATAATCATGATTTATTAAAAAAATTATTCTAATGGTACAATGTCAACCGGGGTCCTCATGTTCAGCCGGGTTCTCATCCTTAGTCAGATTTTCAATAAACCTAACCGTTCTAGGCCGGCCTTTCATAATTTGCCAAGCGATCCTATATCTAAAGCCTTCTACTCATTCTTGACTCCAGGTGGCCGCCCTGAGGCTCTCAGACCGACATATGTAATCCATGTACATGCAAAGGAAGGCACCGTAGTCCGAAGTATTATGTTGCTTGGGCCTCCTCTTCTTCAATCGAAAATGGAGCTTTGGCCGCGCCGGTACATGTACACCACAGATAGCATGGACCATGGCACAAAATAGATTCTGTGAGAAACAGAAAACGGCATAAGACACGAGTTAACATTTACAATTGGCAAGTTACAATAAGCATTAAACAACAATCGTAAGATTACCATAGAGTCCAACTGGGCTTTGTACATCCGCAACACAGGCATGTGGATGGTATCGTCGTGGAGACTGTCGATCACCGATACGAATTTTTCTGTTGGTTCATAGCAAACCAAGTACCAGTGGCTTTCCCCTAAAAATGGGATTAGAAACACGTGGGCAACCCTTGCGCTCACTGGACTATCCCTATTCAAATACGCTCGTAGGTTAGCAGACGGTCTCCACTGGCTCAACTTTTTCTTCCCCTTTTTTCGACCCACTCGTGCCATTCAGACACTAGGAGGCTATGAAAAAAGGCATCCACCAAAAAAATGCCCGGATACTCGTTCAGCCGCTCCCGACCCCTTTCCTTCAGAATCTCCACGTAGGTAGAGATGACACCGTTGTCTAACCAACTCCCCGGAGCCAGGGAGGACATTTCTCCCCACAAGCAATAGTAATCCATGCCCTCCGAGTGATTCACATTATACACGCTTTGTCCCGGGGGTACCCGCTAAAATAACGCTCTCTGATTATTTGGCATTTATGCGGCTTTAGGGGCTTCAATGGATGCCCTTTGCGATATTGCCCTCGGGGGTCGACCGGGAGATATTGCCTTCCTTCGACAATAGATGGTCCCGCCCACGGGACAATGGGCAGTGTCTCAGACAGACTGATGTTTCCGAAACCCCAGTCCCGCGTGACTTGACTCTGAGAAAGGGGTTGGGGTTCCGAGTCCAGAAGCAAAGAGAAGGAGGGCGCACTGTACTCTTCCCATGCCGCTTGAGCCTGGCCCATGGTGCTTGGCGGTCCCCAATCACCACCCATTCCGGTACAGAGGGACCACCGTATCCCTGGCTCACTCCCCCTCGCTCACATAAGGGGGCTGCCACCCCGGATAACCCATTCCCTGGCTGACGCCCGAAGGCTGTCCCGATGCTTGGTGCAAAAAATTCCCGCAGCCATACGCCAACGCTTCAGCCTGTTGGCGAAGCTCCTCGCCCATTGCATCCACCAGATCCTTTCGCTCGCTCAACTTCTGGAAGAAGGCGAACGAGGCATTAACCTACATCCAAAGAGATAATAAATAAGTAACTTCATACACACACTTAGAATCATCAAGTTCAATTAAAAGCACTGGTTGGGCAACTTACCAGATTGTATGCCATCTGCTCATCGATCTGACCCCTAGGGTGGTACTTCTCCCCGCGTTCAAACCTTACTGGGGCTACTCTCCTCCGGGTGATGCGGTAGTACCACTCATTGTACTGTTCGATGCTGATCACGGGGTCAGGCTCCGACACAATGGCTGCCAGCGTGTCCTGCCAGGAATTCCAAACCTCAATTTCTCGTGCGCACAAGTCGTGCGCATTCGCCTTGCCAAACCGTCCGACACCCGGTGGGTTCCTGTTAAGCCTCATATCCGGCGCATCGGCTGGCAACCCCTGCAGGCACTCAAAATGGCGCATAGCGCGATCTGGCAGCTGCCACTCTGCGACCTCGAAGTGGATCAGGGGTGTGCGTTGCAACCCAGAGAGCGTGAAGACGAACGACTCTCCCACCCGTCGCGCCAAACGTTTGTACGGTGCCCATCGCATCTGGCCCGGAGATAGCGAGTCGAGCTCCCCCCGATAGTACGTAATGTTGTGATGGGGATCGTCTCTCCTCGGGTAGTGGCTGTCCTTCCGACTGTACTCCCAGGCGCACAACCGAGGCCACACATTATCGGTTCCGTCCCTACGCCTGGGTGCGCCGGTAGCAAGGTGTTCATAAGACCACACCTGAGAGCAAAGACAAATTAAATAAAGTATCGTCAAAATTTATTGTCGATTCAACAAAAAAAATCGAGCACGTAATCAAGATTTGTATGATATACCTGCAATAGCGAGAGACATGCACATATAGCTTTGGAGTCGGGCCTCGTTGCCTTGTGCAATGCTCGGTACAGGTACGCAAGAGTTGCTGCACCCAGGCATAATCCCCAACCTCCAGCAGGTTACCCAACAATGGTAAATATTTGACGCTGACCGTATTCTTCGACGTTGTTGGGAACAGAATTGCCCCCATCACCCACAAGAGGAAAGCTTGTGTGTACAGCACAAGCATCTGATCCGTGTAGTTATCCGGCAGAACCTTGTAGGTATCTACCAACCACTTCAACTTGATACCACCAGTGCTAAATTGATCCTGGGGTATCGAAGTAAAGAAGTCCCTAGCGGTTCTCTTATTCGTTGCTTCCGACGGAGGAGCTATTACCTGTCATCCCGTCACCGTAACCCTAAGATGAACCCTACATCTTCTAGGGTAATTGTCATCTCTCCGAGAGGGAAGTGAAACGTATTCGTTTCACTTCTCCACCTTTCAACAAGGGCACCTATTAAGTGCCGGTCAATGTGTTGAAAGATCTGCCCATGCGTGAAAATCCCAAACCCAATCCCACGCAGTAATCTTTTCTGGGTTTTGTTCAATTTTCAGGCTTTGAAATTATCGGATACTTCTACTGTGTTGAGAAGTGCTCTTTCCTACGAATTAATAAATACAATTTAAGCAAAACAAATGGTATACAACGTTCCCAAGAATAAGAAAGTTGATAAAATAAGTATCTTACTCCACCATCCCATATGAGCGTACTGATATGGTTTGCTTGGTCGTATAATACGGACGGATCTTCTGGTCCAGGGTTGAAATCTATTTTTTGCAACTGAAATTATGAAAAAACGGCAAGGTTGGAAGCGTAAACATTCTCAAACATACAACGCTAGCACATGCAACGCTAGCATCACATGAACAAATAATACGTAATACACATATATATATATATATATATATATATATATATATATATATATATATATATATATATATATATATATATATATATATATTGACAAACGCTAGCACAATGCAGCGCACACATATTCAAAACCATGCATAAGCCGCAATACTCATAACAACTCTAGATTATGAACAAATAAATGATTGGTTTGTGAACTTACGTGATTGATGAGACGATTAAAGGATTTCTTGGGAAGAAATTCTGTCGATCTACTTGCCAACGCAGCTAGAAAATGATTTCTTGGGAAGAAATTGCGCCGATCTACTTGCCAACGCAGCTAGAAAAATTGTGAGAAGAAAGAATGAATAAGAGTTTTGAAGTGTATATTTGAGTGGGTAAGTCCGCTACATAGTATAGCGAACAGTAAAAACCAAAACTTTGTCCGCTACACAGTGTCGCGGACGGTGGGATAAGGACAAAGTAACAGTCGTGCAGCGATAGGACTGCTGTGACAACTGTCAGGGGTGTTGTGGATGACATTAGGTGAAAATTAGTCCGCTACACAGTGTAGTGGACGACTTTTTGATTGTCATATGTCAGGCCAAAAAAGTTGTCTGACATACAGTATAGCGGACAAGGGAGGAGGGGCAATATGGTAAAAAAGTCTGTCTGCTACACTATGTAGCGGATGACTGACAGCTTCTAAAAAAAAGATCGGGGCTGTCCATCCCGAAGGGATGGACGGCTAGATCGTGCTAGCAAAATCTCCTATTTTGCTAGCGCTCTCAACGGATCCATTGCTAGCGCTGATCCGTTGAGAGCGCTAGCAACTTGGGTTAAGTTGTTAGCGCGATCTGACCGTCTATGCCCGATCTGTGGACTGTCCAGATCTTTTTTTTTTTGCCTTTTTTTAAGTTCGTCCGCTACATAATGTAGCAAACGATTTTTGGACAAAAATACCCCTTTAGCTTGAGTGCTGCAAAACCCATCTGCTACATTATGTAGCAGATGATGGATGCTCAATTTTGCCCATCATCTCCTTTCTTTTGACTCTGTTATGTGCTTTGACATTTGTCTCTATGCTTTGATGTTTGCTATTTGTTCTGTTATGTGTTCCTCCAGTTTCATCCAAACCATAAAATGCTCTTCCAGTTTCATCCAATAACCACACAATCCCACATACAAAAAAAAAATCAGTTGTTGATGAGCTAACAAAAAACATAAAACTGGAAAGAGATCAAACAAAATTGATAGTAGGACCGAGATCAAATCAAACCAAAAACAAACCCAAATTGGTGGTGGCGGCGTGAAAGGGAAGAACCAGGCCATGACAGAACCACCGCCACTCCACCACAACCAAGAAACCTACAATCGTTCAGCCCAAGCAGTGTCTCCATCGCCCACAATCACCACTACTTTGCCACCGGCGTTGAACCCATCACCACCACCATCCGAACCTCCATAAAATTTGAAGAAATAATAGATGTGAAGGTTTGGATCGAAATAAAATCCCGAACGTTGGCCTCGCTCTGGCTACAGCCACGACAGCTTGAAAGGGATACTCGCGATGCTTTGTCAGATCTGGGATCTCCTTCTTCGCGATGCTTCGGCAATGGGGAAACTCGCCATGCTTCGTCAGATTTGGGATCTCCTTTTTTGTGATGCTTCGGCGATGCTTGGTCTCACGGGCGGTGGTGGCAAGAGAGAGAGAGAACCTTGGGGACAGAGGAAACATAGAGAAAGACAACATGATCAAGCTAGAGGGATATTTTTGTCCAAAAATCGTCCGCTACATTATGTAGCGGACGGACTTAAAAAATCCTAAAAAAAGGATCTGGACCGTTTACAGATCGCGCATGGAAAGTCAAATCGCGCTAGCAACTTAACCCAAGTTGCTAGCGCTCGCAACGGATCAACTCTCTATATATATATATTCATTAACAAAAGGAAATGTGCGAGAGTCGGGGAGAGAGAGTATATATATATATATATATATATATATATATATATATATATATATTCATCAACAAAAGGAAATGCGCGAGAGTCGGGGAGAGAGGGAGAGAGAGGGTTTCCAAAATTCTTGGTTTCTCTGTAAGATTTATAATGCTGGTAATTTATTTGCTAGCCAGCAGAGATGTATTGGTACATCATAGCATCTATGGATGTTCACATGATGATTCAAAAGTGAACAATCATCACTTGGACCTTACAATTTCTTCTTTGAAGGCAAGAGAGAGAGCACTAAGACTACCACCACTCTCCACAGTTACCCCAGGCATGGCAACAGCCCTACTCCCCACAAATCCACCTTCTTCTACCCTGATCTTCCCAAACTTAACTTTCCCACCTTCACCTTCGTATATGTGTCCAAAAAGAAGAGCCTCTCTTCCCACGCATCCACCTCCCTCAATCTCCACCATTTCAGGGTTCAGCACAGCTCCCATGCTATCAACATAGGCACCTTGACTCAACTCAATCTCTGAACCCATCATTTTCATCCAGAGCACAAACAAAAAGGAGCCACTAGCCAATTCCATGAAATAGTCACCTACCAGCGTCCGAAACGCCTGCCATATCGTGTCCATGAAAACTGCCTTACTCCAGATGAGCACACTTCCACCCTCCTTTTTCTTTCCCACCAAAACCCACTTGGCCATGACACAAGCTAGTGCAGCCCAGACCCCTGAAGAAACCCAAAGCAAAGGAAGCAACCAATGCAATGTGTACTTCTTGGTATCCTTCAAGTAAAGAGCCCAATCAAGCGGACCAAAGATTAGTAATCCCATAAGGTAATAAGGCAGAATTGTTTGCAGTAATGGTTGAGCAAACATTGCCCATGAAGTTTGATACCAAGTCCTTGCTAGTGTCACTTCCCCTGAATTCCTTTTCTCCAAAGCTGCGGCCACCGGACAACCAGAAAGGTCTACTTTCACATCAGATTGCTCTATGAACATCCTCCAGGCCTCTGGAAGTGGTTGCCCATTCCGCAAATGCTGACAAATCTCGTAGATCAACGAACGGCCGTGATCAATGGAAGCGCTCTGTGAGGATGATGTAGCACGGATGACATCGACCTCATGGCAGCGAAGGAAAGGATTAAACTCTAATTCTTCTGACTGTTGTTTGGTGTGGTTTTCATCGATTGTTACCTCTCCCACATCGATGAATGGAAATTCAGTCTCGTCCCACGGTTTGGTGCAATCAAGTGCAATGTCTTGCGTGGCTTCATCCTGAGGTACAGGCCTGAACTGCAGCTGGAAAATATAGCTAACCCCACCAGGAGAACTCACACGACGTTCAAAATCTTCGGCAAGGAAGAGTAATGGCCGGGTGTCATCTCTGTCCCTTGGAATTGCACCCGTCTCTGGAGGGAGAATTCCAGTGGGCACAACCTTGCCAGAATCTTCACTAATCTCTTCATCAATAGGCCGCAACTTGAACTTCACGTACATCTCTTGTCCATCTGTGAATCGAAAGAGCCTGCATATATTAGAGTAGTAATGCAGCTGAGTGTACGAGTTTGCATGGCGGAGGGAAGTCCAAACTGCCTCACGCACATGTGGGACACGTTTAACGTGCTCCTCCCTTGCAGACAGACCACAAACAAGCCACGTTGCAAAATCAGAAATTGTTCGAGCGTAGAATGCCCTCCCTGTTTTCAATGTCAGGTCGAGGAGCGGGGCATCATTTGCTGAATTATCTGAGAGTATTCTCACAGCTGCACCACGTGCATCGATCCTTGCATCGTCATCGGCACTCAAGCTATTGCTGTGACGAATAATGATTGGGTAACTTTTTCCAGGGTGGAAGATCCTGTGATCAGGGAATCCTTTGATGTTGTCGTATATTTTAAGAACTCCCTTTCCACTGACTCCAATCCGATGGAAATATCTTGATCTAACCTTAAGGGTTGTGGCGGCCAAATTGGCAGATAGATTTCCAACTATCTTCTTGTACTTGGTGTCCATCTCTTCTATGCGCTCGTCCAAATCATGCATAGTATTCTTTATCATGACTGGAGTTTGGGACCCAATGTAAACACCACCCCTCTCGAGAACCGAGTTAATAGGAGCAACCGAAAGAGCGCCAAGAATGACATCCTTTTGAACAAGTGAACCTGGGAGCAATAGGCTTTGACTCCCAACTACTGAGTTATCCTGCACCTCAACTTTTCCACTCCTAAGCCCACTGGAAGAGTAGAACGTTGTGATGATTCTGCTGAAGTCACCCAGATGGACGCCAGCACCAATTGAAAGCAGTCCCGGATCTGTAACAGGGTTAATGGCTCTAATGGAACAATGTTGTCCAACCTTTGCACCCAAGTGTCTCAAATAGATGCAAAATGCTTCTGTTCCAGAAAGGAGCTTTGCAAATCTAAGATGGCAAGCGATGGTAATTCTGTGGCGAAGCCAAGTTTTCAAGTTGCTTTGCTTTGTTTCCTTATCGTCGGCCAGAAAACGAGTCATTGCGCAGGTGAGGGAGCTGAGTATCAGTCCATGAGCTAGATAACCAACCGCAAGGGAGATTGCAAAACTACTTGTGCTGACATGGGCAGTAGCAACCATGGTGGCATATGCAGTGATGGTGAAAGGGAGCCAGTGGAGAGCCCCAGAGACGCAGAGAAATGCAAAGTGTGGAAGGGAAGGAGAATTTCGAGATAGCAAAATGTATAGGAAGTAAACGCTCGCTGCCGAGAGAGAGCTAAGAAACCCCACAACGTAGATGCCAATGAGATGATTAATAGCCTCAATTTGAGTATCATTCGCGGCTTTAGGTAGTGATCCATTCTGGAAAAAGGTAATGAAACATCAGAAATAATCAACTGCAATTCAAACTTGTTAAAAAACTTGCAATTGTAAGAGTTTGTGTACATGCAAATGTCTAAATAGCAGCAACGCACAATAAGCTAACAACGACGGGATATATCAAACATGCCACAATTACTGAAACAAATACACTCATCTTTCATGCAAATAGGCTAACAGTGAACATAAAGGGCAATATCTATGATGATTTAGGAGTAGAAAACTGCTCAATGCATCTAAAGAGGGAATTCAAGCGACCACGCATGAAAAAACCTACTCAAATTACCTCTTTTTGTTTCAGTGCAGGAAGTGATACATAAAAATTTCAAATCTAGCCCCGAGTCACTGGAAACTATACAAGCTTGTAAAAGAACATCTCTTGTAACAAGCTAATGAATATTTTCTTCTTTTGTTCTCCTCAAGAAAACATATTGCAGGACTTTTTGAAATTTATTCGGGTGGGGCAACTTTTAAAAATGATTTTTTTCTTCCTTTGTTATTTGGACTAAGCAAGAAGTTGAGCATTTTTCATGAAAATGTGTAAGTGAATTATTGGTTGTATAATATTCGATGAATTCAACGGAAACTGCAAAATCTAAGATGCACAGAGAGCCCAGACATTTTTGTTCTTTTGATTATCAAAACTACGATTTATCAAACACTTGCAGTAATGGGCGTGGATCATGAAGTTGATTGTCGAATGAGGTAAGATTAGGTAAGATTTAGTATAAAAAAGTAGGAGGCTACTTATTTACCTCTTGGCCAATGTTAGCCTTGGTAGACTTGAAAACAGGGTTGCTTCCTTCAGTCTTTTGCAATGCTGCAACTTCAGCCTCTTCTCCTATAACACTTCCTTTCTGGATCACAGCATAGGGACCGACTGCAGCATTTCTGCCAATTCTAACTGGTAGAAAACTCAAGATTCCATTCTTCACCTCATGGCTTTGAACCAAGGCTCCTTCTGCAATCACAGCTCCATCTCCAATTGATACTAGAGATGGATCTGTAATGTCGACAGTATCAAGCAAAACTGATGAACCTATTCTTGCTCCAAACATCTCGAACCAGTATTTCAGGAACACTGTTCCTCTCAGATGCACTGCCATTACTTTTGAAGAGATTTCTTGGGCCTTGTAAAGTGCCCACCACTTAACAAAATCCGTTGACCAGATAGAAACTTCAGGTGTCAGGGCATAATTTGGTTGAAGGAATGAATTCCCAAAGAAAGTTACGAAAATGCAAGTGGAGGTCATACACAGGATCCAAGCAAGAGGTGCAAAAGCAAGGGAAATTGCGTAATCTAGCCAGGGACTTACTCTGAGCTGAGTATGGCTGTAAGAAACCAAATTCACATACGCTAAAACTGATAGATATGCAGGAAGTGTTAGCATGATGCACACATACACAAGAGCTAGGAGCTGTAATAGCCAGATACCAAATTTGTGCAATGTCGAAGCTTCAGTTACCAACTCAGCAGTATAAGTCTCGAAATCTGGAAGAAATGAAGGACTTGCCGTGTTTTGAGGTTGAGACTTCCCTACAAGATTTTCTGAGAAGCTTGCCAAGTCTGCAATGCAGGTTGCTGTGAATATATCAACTGCACCAACTGGTACACCTAGGAAATCCGAAAGCTTTTGAGCTGCTCTGACCACACCAATTGAATCAATCCCATATGATACCAGGCTCTCAGTTGTAGAGATCTTGGTAATAGGAATTCCAGTCTGCTCAGAAACCAGTGCTCTCAGGAACTCTACAATATCCTTGTTACTCAATCTGGCACTCGAAAGAGAACTGGTCACCAACTGTAGCCGAGGTGTACTTCCCGCCCTACACGTGCCAGTAGTGTACGATCGAACTAATTTCCTTTTAGACAGGATTGGCTCTGGAACTAAATTCAGTGTCCCGTCAGTGAATTCCTTGAGACATTGGAATCTCTTGATTTTTCCAGATGTTGTTTTACTGATGGTTCTGGGCCTGACAAGCTTAACAGAAGCAACAGCCACTCCATGCTCTTCGGCAACTCGTGTCTGGATTTGTTCAATGACATCTTTACTAACAGGCTTACCATCTCTGACCTCCGCAATCACGACTAACCCAACCTGATCTGAACTATCTGATACTGATATTCCTTTCGTTGATAATATTTCCTCTGGCACCCCAATAACAGCACAACAACCAGGGCGTAGAAGTTCAGAAGAACTCTCAACAGTCTTTTCTATGTCTGCTGAATATACATTTCTTCCTGCAACAATGATAAGATCCTTGATCCTGCCGGTAATGAACAACTTTTCATCTATTACCCGTCCCAAGTCCCCAGTTCTTGTGTACTTCTTACCAGTGCAGCTATCGAGCTTATTTCTGAAAGTTCTCTCGCTCAGCTCCTCACTACCCCAGTACCCAATTCCAGCACTTGGACTGCTAATCCATATCTCTCCTTCCTTTCCAGCTTCTTCATACTCTTCACCACTTTCTGGATTTACTATTCGGATGTCAACATCTGCATCATTTCGACGAACGTACCCACAGCAGACCCTTCCTTGCCAATCTACCGCAATGGGCTTGCCTTCTCCATATGCACAGTTAACAAACACACAATTCTCCGCCAGTCCGTAACCAGGAGCCATTACCTCTTGAGAGAGGCCAAAAGGAGAAGTGAGCTCAATAAATCTTCTAAGAGTTTTCTGCCTCACCGGTTCAGCAGCTATCATGAGGAACTTCATGGAAGACAGGTCATAGTTATGAACCTTACTCTTGTCCATCTCCAATCTTCTAACGACAAGTTCAAAAGCAAAATTGGGGCCAGCACTGTGAGTAGCCTGGTATTTGCTCATGACCTGAAGCCATAAGAGAGGATTTCTTATGAACGTGATTGGTGAAAATAATACTGCAGATCCCCCACTAACAAGTGACGTAAATAGTCCCCCGATAAGTCCCATGTCATGATACTGAGGAAGCCAGCTTACTAGCACAGTGCTTGATGTGCTCTTGTACCTCCTCCTCATTAATTTCACATTGTGAATGAGCCCGCCATGAGTTATCATCACCCCTTTAGCGTCACCTGTTGATCCTGATGTGAACTGCAGAAAACACAGGTCATCTACACTTGGGTCAGAGCTATCATCCATCTCTTCAAAGGACATGTTTTTGGAATTCTTCACAAGGGAATCTGTGTGCAGCCATGGAAGATTAGGCCATCGGGCTGAGGCTTTACCATTTTTCCCTGCCAAAGAGATCAAACTTTTCACAGAACCTGCCCGAACAGCCATATGATAGCCGGCGGTTGATAGAATTGCCACTGCATTGCATGACTTGGCAACGTTTTCGATCTTCAAAAGTGCTTGACCTCCTCTTTGCAGTGGATCTGGCGGAAGCACTGGAACAGGTAGTACTCTGGCTCGTAAACATCCTAAGAAGGCATCAATAAAATCCAAACCTGGGACATGCACAAGGAGAACCCTGTCACCAGGCTTGATAACTGGTTTCTTGCTTGTCAAGAGGTTTTGAGCGATGCAAGAAGCATTGGCATGAAGTTCTCCGTAAGTCCTCCCGCAAACTGCTTCACCTTCCTCATTAATCCAAGTGTATAGTGTGTTGTTCTTTGTGACTTTATGAGTTCCCCAGTGCTTCGCGTAGCCGTCAAGGCTACCTAAATCAGGGAACTCCACTCCCAAGCATTCAACAAGCGCTTCAGGATTTCTGTCCCAGCAATCAGATCGTAGTGGGAATAATCTCTGCAGGGTAATGCTTCAACTAAGTAACACACCATAGCTGAAATTATTGGTAATTGAAACACCATTTGAACAGAAGTTACCTTCACATACGGAAACTTTGGCAATGAGGTTTCACTTGCAAAGTGCTTGCAAACTAGGTTCATAGCGTAAGTTGAGTTTCTCTCTGTAAGTTCAAATGCCATAAGTCCACCTACATAGTAAGTATTCTGCTGACCTTGAAGCTCAGTCTCCACTTTCTCATAGAACCCATCCTTCATATCTGCATTCAAGTCAGACGGAATTAGTCTCTATAAGCAAGGGGTAATAGACAGTATGCATTATCTTTCAACGTACCTTGACTGCTAACATGAGGAAAGTACTTAAAACGTCGCTGCAAAACTATCTTCTCAACTTTACCCCCCATTCGGCCAACTGCATCAATTGCAAGCTCTGTCACCCTTTCTCCCTTGATGTCAGCAGAATTTCCATAAGACCAGAAAAGGAAAATATCTGTATCTCCATAAAATTTCTGCATTGCAACCGGGTTCCCAATGGTTGCAGGATCATCCATGAATTCTCCAAAGTAATAAAACCCAATTGGCATATGTTCCATCCCTCTAATCTTCAACACAGTAGTGTAGTAATCAATCGTCTGTACTTTACTGAACAGTTCCTTCTCAAGCATACTCAAATCCATTACTTCATCTTCAGCTTCTGCAGAGCGATATTAATGTTTGGCATCAGGCACCTTGAAATTTTATTAGAAGCGTAAGAAAAATAAAAATACTTGACATACCTGCTGAATCAGGCACTCGTGATCTGTAAAATTTTCCCTTCTTAAAAGGCAAAGCCCCAGAAACTATGATCTTGTCAAACCCCATAACTGTAGACTCTCCACTACTGCTTTGGACGTCAATAGTGACACCAGATGTACTGCGTCTGACTGCTATTACTTCGGTATTGCACTGGACTTCTATTGGCAACGATTTGCTAATCTTCTGCCAAAGACTCATGTACCCACCCTTGATACGTCGTATCTTTCCAGCCATAGAAGTTCGAGTAAACTCATGGATATAAGCATATGGCATGTCTTGAACAAATCCATATCCAGAAGCTGTGTATCCATGAGCCACGGATTTTGGAACAGATTTCATCCCGCGGCTTTCAAGAAACGCAGGAGTTAAATCTGAAGCAAAATCACTCACAGCATGGACGCCAATTCGACCAGAACCTTGTGCCTTATCCTGTTGAAAAGATAAAACAATACTCGAGTTAACCTCCGCAGTCCAAAGTAGAGCTAAAAAACCAAAGGTCTTATCACTTCACTAGAAACTGACCTGAAGCTCCAAGGTTAGCGATATTACACCTACATAGTCATCCGCAACTTGAATATCCTGATACTTTCCTGTGTAGCTGTCGATAAGGGCGAGTTTGTGGGAGTCCATTCCTTCCAGTTCAGCCCCAATTTCTTTTGCCAAATGGAAAATAGTTGGAGCGCTGTTTGCTGCAAGAACTTGACCTCCGAGGTCATAAACCTTTCCTGCAATATGGATGTTCTTCAAATACTGATCAGAAGTACTGCTAACAATAAATAAGAAATACGCAGTTGTGTTTTCTTTGTACCTTCTATATCAGCTGATTCGCACATACCGCTGACTGTGTGATACTTTTCAAGCACTGTTACATTCGTATAGCCGAGTTTAGACAGTGCATAAGCAGCTGATAAACCACTTGGACCACCTCCTACTATCCCAATTCGTGTGTTCACAGGGAAGCATGGATGTAGCTTTGAGAATTGATCTTCAACGGAATGTTTAAGGTCCATCTTCCACAATTGAGGCCTCCCACAGGCAGTGCCTGCTGAAACTAAATACGGAAGTGAGAACAAACTACCAGTTCCTCATGCCCAAAGAATTTTATTAAGATGACACATAAGGGTTCCTGTAGCGGAACTGTCAAAGCAAGTCATAGATTATGAGCCAAAAGATTTGTCTTCATGTCTCTATGTTGCATTATCAGGGATTTTGTAGAGACTCCTATATCCACCTGGATTTGATATAGTTAAGAGTAACAAAGGCATAATTCCATGGCAGACAAAAGGTTCCCGTTAAAAACAAAGCTGCAAATCATATTGCAGAGCCTGACAAATAATTCATACAAAGTTTATTAACTTAATCACCAACAACAGCAAGCCAAGCAGAAGAATAATCTCAATAGACGTAGTGAATCCAAATTGAACACCATCAACATTTCATGTAGTACAACTTGGAATAAAGAAAAAATGTATCATAACAAGGAACATCTCTGCTCCTCACCCTCCCCGCCATCCCTCCGAACCAAATAATTGAAGAAAAAACAGCTCAAAGCCATCAGTTCTGAACTGCAAAAACCTTTTTTTTGAAGAGTTCTTCATTAATGCATATATCGAAAGCAAGCAAATAGCATGCACTTCATGAGGAATTGATACACCACCACCCCAGTAAATTAATCAATGTGTATGGGGGGGGGGGGGGGGGGTTGGAAGGGAACTGAAACAGAAACAAAAACACACCTCAAAGATGAAAAGAATGTATAGTCTCACAGCTGCCTCAATCGGGTACGAACCAATGTGTCCACAGCCTCCTGTAATGGCATTTGGAGCTGTAAATTAAGTTCTAGCGAAGCCACCATCATAACAGCCTCTATAATCCTCTCTAATTCATCTAAACTCTCTCTAATCTGTACTACTCTGTACATTGCAATATCCTCAGACAATGAAAACACCCCACCAAAAAAGGAAAAGCCAACCTTTTTATAGCTACATTAATTACAAAATATTTAAAACAAAACCAGTCATTAGTAAAGTAAAAATGAAAGAAGTATTAGAAATATCTCTCCCCCCCCCCCCCCTCTCTCTCCTATTATATGCACAGAACTAAACGTAATACAGTAAGCCTCTCCTGATATATATATATATATATATCTACAAACCAAAGATAGCACTGAACCAAAGAGATAAAAGAACCAAAAAAAACACATACAAGGAGAGAGGAAAACACACACATGAGAATAATGTATAGTAGTTTAAACTGACCTTATAACTGAAATATGGAAGTTGAAGTGTAGCAGTAGAAGAAGGGGCAGCAAAAGGGCGCCAATTGGCAGAAAAGAAATCTGGGTGACGACCGAACCTCCACACCCGTTAACTGCTGACCAACTCATGCTGGAATTTAAACGAATAAGATGCTTCATGGGTCCAAACAGTACAAGACAAACACACAAGGCACTGTTCATCATAGTTTTACTCTTTTTCTTGGTGAATCCGAGGATTTCTACAAGATATTCTGTTATTGTGCTGTGTTCTCCACCAGATTCAACCTGGTGGAATTTGTGATGTCCGTCTCAATGGCCAACATGGAGACGGGTAAAATAAGTCGTTGTATGGAGACAAAAGTGTTGGGATAGAGACTGGATTAGAAGAATAGAAAACCGATAGTTTTGCATACAAGCACAATTGTCCCAAATCATCATTTTAGCGACAAAAATTGCCAAAATCTGTCGTTAAAGAAATCCGAGTGAGCCCATAACTACACAAGTGCTGCAGCAAAAACCCATTTTGTCACTGAACCCCAGTTGTACATGAAAATTCAGGGTAACTACGTCCGTAAATTTAAGGTAGTGACAAGAGACCATCGGCACAAATTTAACAATTGCGACAACACACTTGAAGTAGCAACCTTTTGTTGCTAAACTACAGCTGATCCCATATCGCATATGGACAACATGAGTTATTATTGAATAGTTTATGGGGATAGAAGTGGGCCAAAGCCCTCTGATATGATGCCAGTGGAGGACAATGGAAGGGAGAGAGGGATTATACAGGGATCTTCTCTGCTTCATCCCAATTGGCGTTACAAGCTATGGGGATGTTGTGAGCTTGATGGATTGTTGGTAATCTGGTAGAGAGATGCTGGCGTGCCTGCCTGCCTCCAGGGGGCGGTGGACTGATATGTTTACTGTTGTGACGATCATCACGAAGTTATCCCTTTCCCTTTCCCTTGCCTATTTGTGAGATGTCATCCGGACCAGAAATTTGTACCACTGAAGCATTTCATTGTGCCTTGAAGCTCTTTGCCCCTTTCAATAAGAAATGCTTCCTCTCCATGATTGGAATATACTCCGTATCAAGAAACTTCAGGCATAAAAACATGCTTTTAGAAGCCTACATTGTGCCAACTCCTTGATTGACTTTAAATTCCAGACACCCACAACTGCACAGAGATTTCCTTTTTGGGTTGTAGTAAGAACACTACGCAGAGGACATTAATCCTTATTCCCAGCTAAAAAATCTTCATAGTTTTATAACATTGAGGCAAGCATAAAACGCTTAAATAAAGCCTAAGATTCTTATGCTCATGAGAGCAAGCAACCAACGTTTCTGCACTCCCGTTCCTTTCTGTAAACATGGTTGCAAGAAATTTCGGTCTCACGTAACAAAAGAATCAGTCTAATCGTACATCTAAGATGTCAAGGAACACCGTGGACTTTAAGAGCATTAACCACTGACCAGTAGCCATTTTAAACTCTCTAAATTGTTAGTTATAGCGCTTGCATAGACATAAACCTTCCAAATAGGCCTGGAGATTCGCATCAGCTTATTGCAAGACGTAAAGACGTTACAAACCACTCCTACAGTGCCACAAGCACCTTTCGCTGGCCGGTCCATCAAATGTTAAGGCTCGAGTGACCCACAACTGGTGTTTGCCATCGGACCCAACACCCTGTTTTATATGGAAAAGATTTGGCTGCTATTCCGGTCGAAGAAATCTTCATTTTATCCCCTATATAGTGACAATAAATTGTCTCTAAATATTTCTAGTGACTTTTATTCAGTGACGTTAAAAATGTATTATAAATAATTGTCGTTGAAAGTGTCAGAAAAAAAGTCACTAGAAACATTTAACGACTATTAATTGTCACTATACACGGGGTTGGAGGAAGATTCCTATAACTTGGGTAGGAACCAAAGTTTGTTCGTTTTATATTAGGAGAGAGAACACGAACTAAGAGTGCAAAAAAGTATAACCCGGTCAAGCATATATTTATGGCTTGATTAGGCTTGATCTTAAGAGTAAGTACCCCAGAGGCATAAGCAAAAGCGTAAAAGATCGTATGACTTAAAAATTTTGTTGCTTAATGTAGAAACCGTATTACCGACTTTTCATCAAAACCTTGAAAAATCAAATGTAGTCCCGGTTGGGTCATGGGCGTGATGTTATAGAGCACGGCGTTCAATTAACCTCAAGATGTTAGTGCGAAAGCAATCAAAGCATCCAACTTAAAATTAATTGGCAATGAGTAGATGGACATTTGCCCAATGTGAAACTGATACTCGATGTGGGGTTTATAACTCTCAACATTTAAAAGAGCATGCATACATGATGGATTTTTCATGTACTGGATTTAGTTTCATTATGTACCCAAGTCTAGTTGGTGTGGGCTTGACATTAATCTACACAGCCATAAAGTTTGGAAAAAAAATAGAAATCAAATAAAATCACGCGTGAGCTAAAAATAAAAGTAGAAAGTCTAATTGTTTATCTAAGGTAAGTGACTTAATCTTCCATATGCACATTTGGCTCCATCTCCCGGCCTCTTCCCTAACAATTTCCAATATATACATTGTGGGAGTTTCAAATGGAGTCAGTGGCGGAGTCAGAAACTGTACACGGGGGTGGACACCTAATGTACGACATGAAATTAAATCATAAGCCTAATTAGATCATCCACTGCCTCTGTTACTGGATGGAGCTTACTCCAGCTGTATAACCTTTGTATAATACTCCAGTTGTCCCTAATTAGCAACTATCTAACCTTTGTATAATACTCCCTTGTCCCTAACTAGCTGATCATATTTCATTTTTGGACTGTCTTAAAAAAGTTGATCACTTTTGAAATTAAGAAAATTTGCATAGATATTTTTTTTCATATTTACCCTTTCTTATACTTTTTTATTTTACTTTTATTTCTTCAGATTTAATTTTTCAATAACTTATTTTTCTTTCTCCTGACCCACTTTCTTTTTCTTTCTTGGGATAGAATGAGATAGTCATAAAATATACTCTCTCTGTCCAAAAAAAAAAATTGATCATATTTCCTTTCTGGGTTGTCAAGAAAAAATTGATCACCAAATTAAGAAAAGTTATGTAGATATTTTTTACGTTTACCCTTTTTACATATATTTTTTTTCACATTTAATCATCTACCAACTCATCTTCTCTCTTGATCCATTTTCTTTTGTCCGTCTCTCTATCTCTTTTAAGGCAGAATGAAAAACTCATAAAATAAGAATTATATCCAAAAATTAGTATGTAAGTCAAACATACTCAATTAAATTGAGACGAAGTGAATAACCCATATCATAAATAAACGCGCAAATCATAGGTGAACAAATAAAAAGGCACCGAAGGAGTATGATGAAAAAGAACCCAAAGTTGTTTTTGGAATTCCATCACTCACCATCTAAGCCCCACAAATTCTGCTTTCAAAACTCAAATGAAGCAATTCTTGCGGAAAGATAACTATCCTTTCAGATATATTCTTCTCAGAGTCTCCGTTTTTAAAACAAGAGGTGACGCATTGGGATGAACCCTAAAGCTGGTATCACAGCCCAGGCCTGCTCTAATATCTCCTCACCCAGCAGTACCCTTGATGATGTTTCAATCGGTAGGCATTGTCATCGCAATCCCCGACAAAAGAAAATATAAAATGTAAGTTGCAATTGGATTCCATGGTATTTTATGAGACTTTCTGCAAGTAGGAAACACAGGAACCTTCTACCTATTTTATCACTTAATTCCTTTTAATTATTTTGGTTTGAACAAAGCTAGAAGATCCGTATACGTAAGAGAAGGCTGCACTTTACATCATTACTTATTTTTATAGTAGGCAGGTGAATGCGTAAGTGTAGAGGTGAAATTTAATTAATAAAGACCTTTTCGTTCATTGATTGCATTTTTATGTAGATGACATCTTTAGGGGGGGGGGGGGGTAAAAACTTTAGTAATGAACAAGAATAATGCAAGCAAAGATAACTTCATTTAAATTTCAAGGTTAAAGATAGCAGATAACAATTCGTTTCTTTATTATACCAACCCTTAATTGTTGGT
Organism: Escallonia herrerae; assembly: GCA_033070095.1. Classification (NCBI taxonomy): domain Eukaryota; kingdom Viridiplantae; phylum Streptophyta; class Magnoliopsida; order Escalloniales; family Escalloniaceae; genus Escallonia; species Escallonia herrerae. Next base: position 41,796 of record JAVXUP010002383.1, on the reverse strand, counting down.
AAAATACAATTGAAGGATTTGCAAAAAAAAAAAAAAAAAATAGGCCTTAAGTAACTACAAATGTAACTATATTCTCCTATCTTAGCAAAATATTAAGACCCTTGCTTGACAAAAGAATACAAACGAGAACTGCAAAAATAACTATCTTAGCAATCAAATGCACGTTTAACACTAGGAACAAAATACCTAGAGCCCTTGAGGCTGGAGGTGATATAAGTCAACCCCATCGACTTTTAAAATGCGACAACTCAGTCAAGAATCTTAAATATTTGTAACACAAGTGCCCTTTTGTAACAACATCATTAGTACTTTTTCTAGTTTTTAATACATCATGTTAACGTAAATTTGTAAATCACTTCAACGAAAGACTGGGCGATGCACTACCCTTCCGTCCCAAATGTGCAGTGAGTTGACCTAGTAAAATCATCGCCACCATTGCAACAATCACTGCTCACCACCACGTTCTCAGGTCACAATCACAAAAAATCTCAACCACCTCCAACAAACCTACAACAATTTACCCCTAATAATCGACCAAACACGTCACCATTCACCCACAGTTACACTACCAACACCAACCACCACCAACTGCGTTCTACCTCTTTTAAGGACTCCCCTCTCACTAACCAAATGCCTAACACCCATCCAGTCCAGTCAATGCAATTCACTACAAAAATTGAGGACAAGCACCACTACAACTAATCGCGGGCCATAAATGTTTACAACCACCACTTACTCCGCAATCATCACCACCACACCATCACCTTTGCCACCTTTTAAGACTAAAAACTAGCCCCAAATTAAGCAACAAAGTTCGAATTAAAGCACCATTCTGAATTACGGCTTCCCCATAACCTTCTATTAGTATATTGATTCATCTTATCCATAAATTACAAAATCACCACTTACCGTTGGCTGTACCAACACCACCACCACCAACAAACCCATCACTACCCATAATTAACAAACTCAACACCATTCACTCATGACTGGACCACCCACACCAACTTCGAGATTTGCATGTGTGTGTGTGCCCAAATTTGCGCGCGAGAGAGAGAGAGAGAGATTGTGCGTGTGATGTCGATATTGAAGCGGGTTGGTGGTGATGATGCCAATTTGGAGTTGGTGGCGATGGTTTGGATTAAGGAGTCACAGGTGCAGTGGTGGGTTTGGTGGGTAGTCGGGCGGTGGTTGGTTATGACAGAGGTGGTGATGGTTGTTGTGGAATGGTAGTGGTAGTGGTAGTGGTGGCTGTGGGGGGCTGATGATGGTTGTTAGGGCGCGGTGATGGTTGTTGTGGAGTGGTAGTGGTTGTGGCAAAGATGGGTGGTTTAGATTTACAAACGAGTGTGGTGGCGGTGGACGAGGACCAGGACGAATTGAAAATACCAAAAGAAGAGAAAGAAATTAAAGAAGACAACATGTGAACAAAATATTCAAAGCAAATAAAGGAGAGAGTGAGTCGTTTCATAAAACTCGTTACCTCTACTTACATAAAATCTGATTAAATAAAGTATTTGATATATTCTGTAGTTAATGAATACGCGTGATATTACTCAATCATCTCGAAGGATGCAGAAACATTTTCCTTAGCATCATTCAGTTGCAACTCTTATATTCAATCGGAATGTCTAGCTTCCAAGCTTCAGCTATTCCATTTTGAGCAATCATCATCAGGTATCAGGTATTAATTAACAACCAGAGGTCTCACATCATTCCTAGGGCTGTTCATTCGACCTTCCCAACATTATATAGTCTATTTTATGAACCCAGGCCTAGAGAGACGTGGATGTGATGCTCAACTCTTACAAAAAAAAAAACATGTTAAAGTATGACATGCACATATGTCATTTTTAAAAGTAACATTGTTCTTTTTTAAAGGTTAATTCTAATAATTTTTTTTCTTAAAATAACGTGAGAAAATTATAGATGCAAGTAATACAACTAATTTCAACATACACATTATTTTGGCACAAATTACATCACTTTGGCAATTTATTGCATCTGCTTCATAGTCTTAGACCCACTTTGCTTAGAGAGTCAAATCCCCAACCGAACCGCTTTTCATCTATTTAGAAAGTTTTGAACCAAAAAAGACCATTGAGTTTTGACGATTCGGCGTAATACTGTAGAACAGTTTGGAATAATGGGTTTGAATCAGTTTGGGCCTTTTAAAAGTAATCTAAAAACCTAACGGTTATAATTTATCTACACTAGGTGCCCATGTTGGCATAGAATTTATGTATTACACTAGCAATAAAATGGTAAAGAACAATGAAGTACTGAAATATGAGAAACAGAACCCTTAAAATTTCTTCGATGGTTCAAATTAAATTGATTCCATTTGATAGGTTAAGACGATTCAAATCAATTTGAATAATTTGATGCTCAGGAGTAAAATGGTCTTAGGTGGTTAATCTCTTAGAGGCAGTTGATGCTTGATAACGTAGAATCATTTCCTCACTGGGACGTCTCACATTTATTGGTATCAATGTATCATAATAAGTAAGACAATATATGTCCATACATTTTGCTACTAAATGACTTATTAAATTTTGCTTATATATATATATAAAAAAAAATGACTTATTAAATACAAAGGAGTCAATGGCCCAACGGCCTAAGGGCCAAGGGAGAGCTCTGGCCTGGCCTGCGGTTTAGAGAGCAGCTAACAGACCAGGCCTTCCCCTGACTTGGGCCTGAGTCACGAAGAAAAAGTTATCAAGTTTTCAGCTCACTCCTTTGCCAACTCCCGGCCCACGCCCATGTCTCCTCATATCCTCTCTTCCTTACATTTGTTTTCTTTCTCTCTGTTTTCCTCATTTTTGTACTTCCTCTGTCTCACATAAATAAATCATTTTCTTACACCCAGATTAAGGATTTGTATCGTGTATTATATATTTCTTATTCTATCATTTAAAGAGAGGAGAAAAAGAAAGTGGATCAGGAGAAAGAAAATAAATTAATGAAGTGCTAAACGTGCAAATAAATACAGAATAAAAAAGTGTAAGAAAGTGAGTCATGAGAGATGAAGTGAGTTGACAGAAAGTTAAATGTGAAAAGAGAAATTGAATAAAAAAGTTTAAAAAGGATAAATATGTAAAAATAATCTTTCTTAATTTAGATAGTGACCAATTTTTGTAGGATGGTCAAAAATAAAACATGATTAATTTTTGTGGGACGGAGAGAGTACATGTTATGTTATAGTATAATAATAAAATATTCTCTATACATTTTGCACAATCTTTTGAGCAATAATAACTTTATTATTATTGGCTGTTACAAGCACTAAATATTATTTTTTGTTTTATTTCACACTTATTGATCTATAAGTGCATTGTAAATAGTTAATTATGATGATAATTATTTATTTACATAATAATATCTTATCATAAAGATTTATAGTATCACATAATTAGACCTAACTTTTCTGAAGTGGCGTAAACATGGAGAAGTTACAATAAAAAGAGCTAGATTGTTGTATCTCATAGGAGGCGTGATGACACCTACTGTACTAGTATAGTCTATAGGAGCGCTAACTATCGTAAAGAGAATGAGATAGTATGTGCTGCGATCCAATGGTAATATTTTGAGAGTTTAATGGTAGATCCTTTAAACTCTTAACAGCACCTTGCATGACACAACCAATGCCACGTTCTTATGACCATTGAGGTTAACTTATTTCTCGTACTCCCAACTAATAGGTGTAAAAATTTTCTTGTAATTTTTCCGTACTCAAATTTTTTATGTGAATTATGATTTTTTTGGGAACTTTTTCCAACATGTTATCTTATAGATAGTAAAGTACTAACAACGTTACATCAAAAGTTTGTTTCGAGGCCCCATTTCCGCCGGCTAAAAACAAAAAGAGTTTCAAGATCATCGAAAACAAAGTCGCTTGACAGTCTAATTACCCTAAGAGGCAAGAAACTGATGATTTCAATATATCAATGCAGTTAGGTGGAACTTTAAAAATGAATGTGAACCCAAAAAAAGAAAAAAGAAAAGAAAAGCAATAAAATCCAAGATTTTGGTCTCTTATGCAACCTTCTTCTTTTTTCTTCCCAAGGCAATGATATTAGTTGTGTAATAAAAAAAATGTGGAATAATTGAACTAAAACCAACTTTTAACAAGTTTTGTTATTAAGGACCTCTCTCTCTCTCTCTCTCTCTCTCTCTCTCGCGTCCTTCGCTTTCTGATAGTTACAATTTTGTTTTAAGAAGTCGTTACATGTCTAGAGTCGAGTTTTCAGAATCAGTGAACCAAGAGGGGAAAGAGGGGGGAGAAGATCTTGCATTGATATAAACGAAGTTGAGATGCAATTTTGATCTTTTGGAAAAGTTACGAGGAAATGCCTGGAAAATTATATACGAATAAAGTACTTTTTTATCTGATTTTTTGTGTTATCACAATATTTCTCTCAGCTTGAAAGAAAAATTTTCACAGCTCCGCAGTTAGCTAGGCCACCAATATTGTATGGTTCAGAATAACTATTGAAATTCCATATCGCTAGTGCTTTTCAATTTTAGCCACTGTAGTCCTCGAAACTCCATGGATAGAGACCAACTCTGTTTGAAAATAGAGAACTAGTGTCAAATACATAACTCTTTTGTCGCTAAAGTGTATATGAAATATGATGTTCCTCGTGATTTATTTGATTTCTCAATTTTCATAAATTGTCTAGATAACTTATGAATATATCTTTCACATAAATGGCTATACTTCTCAAATTTTATTTAGTGTAATTCCAGTTACCGTAAATTATTCACGGCGCATTGTTGAAACCAAACTATTAAAATTGAACCGTTCAGTTCCAGTTCACTCTTCTTTTTTGTCACAATCGACGTTAGTTGATTCGATGCTGTTTCCAAATCAATCCAACTCAAGTTTACTCACCCACATCAAAATTATCACAACTTGGCAAAGTTTTCCCCAATATGTTGCAAATACTTCTTAACGTTTGTCTTGGCCATAGTCAATTTGATGGTCCAAAGCAAACTCGTGACATATACTTGACATCATATTTTGGTTCCATTTCCATCTCTTTTTGAAAATCGACTCTTGTTTCCAGTTGATGAGCTTGCTCCAAAAGAGGCCTCCTTCCTGCAATCACAACCAGTAACCAGAAAACTAATCTTTGTTTTGTTTCAGTTTAAGGTAAGAGAGAATAAATGGCGTACAGTACGTCACATCGCCTGTGACTTACAACGTTACAAGGACATGGTGTGACTTGTGAGGCATTGTTTTTGGTGTCAAAATACTTTTTTTGTCCCTGAAGTGTCTTTGAAAACGATGAAGCACGGCATTTGTTGCATAATACAAGAGCGGATCATGGACTTCGAAACGGAGGGGCCAAGATCGTGCTACTTTTCTTCCCTTTGAAAATAGAATACTTAGCCTCTTATATAATATTTCGTCACTGCAGAAGTGAATGTTAGATTGCAACTGATATCAATACAATTAGGTAGTGCGAGATAAATGGTTGCACATGTCTGTGAGGAGGAGGAGGAGGAGGAGGGGAGGGGGGGGGGGGGGGGGGAGAGCGGAGGAGGCGGATGTCCTAAAGAGGACATGGTCCCCCCGGCCTTGAAGGAGATCCGCCCCTGATACTATAATTGATATGTTACGTTTCAGAACCCATTGAGTTGAGGTGGAAGTTGAGCCCTTAAAATTGTTCGAAAAAGAGACTTGATCTTAGTTAACGTTCAAACTCGCCAATCATAACTCATAGTGTCCAAATGAAATATGGAGGAAAAAAAATGTTTAGGTTACTTTTGGGTATTACATGGGGTGGCTCTGTATTCAAAATCAATTTGCGATAACTTCGGGTTATTATAACATTTCATTGTACCATTAATTTTTAGAGGCCAAAATAACTTTGACTTAATAATTCAAAAACTAAGCGATTTAAGTTTTTTTTTTTTGCTTGAGTCGAATGGTCAAAAACTTCGTCAATAAAAAGGTAAGACATGAGGAGAATTGACTGCACGGTGCTAATGACTATGAGCTGAAAGCAAACAAGCGTAAATTCGTTGTCCCAAGTCAGTGAGAAAAGATTTGGTGGTTGTCTAACATCACGTCATCGGCCTATGTGGTGTTAGACAACCACTAATATTATGCCAACTAAACAAGTTTGGTAATTGTGATCCAAATGTCCAACTTGATCTAGATTCTTAATCATGGTTTACCAAAGTTAAATTTTTGAAAAAATTTAAATTGCCCGCCAATCAATAGTTAAAATAGGAAAATTCAAGACCCCTCATTTCTGTTATTCATCGTCCTTCCCTTCCCTCCCCTCGTCTCTCTCTCTCTCTCTCTCTCTCTCTCTCTCTCGCTGTGCACACCGAGATTCATGAGGACCTAACCACCACACCCACTGTACACTTCCGGCGACAACCATGGCTGCCTCTTGTCTTGATCTCTACCTACGGCCTAGAACAACCACCGGCCGCCCACGCTACACCATGGGTCGCCAACAGCCACGCGGCACCACCTCTGGTCGCCCACAACAGTGGCTGCACCACCACGGCTTTTAGGCTACGTTACGGTGAATTTTCTTGACATAGGTAAGTCTCCCTTATTTGTTAGCATGATTAGCACCATCTATTTCTAGAATCATGGCAAATCCAAGACGAGAGATTTAGTTTGAAAGAATTGCACCATTTTTCACTTATGATTGAACTATGTTAATCATTGAATTTTACATACTAAACTGATGATGCCGGTGGATTATGAATAAGGAAATATGAATTGGGCAAAATGTTTTCAAGGCAAAACCGGGTCATTAATTACAACAGGATCTTCATGATCCATGACTTTGGCCTGCCTTTCAATGGGGAAATCATTTTTCGAAGTGCATTAGATAATTAGTTGAGCATGTTGACCATGAGTTGTAAACCATCAAATAATCAGTTGCGTAAAATAATGTTGAATCGTCTACATCATGACTGAATACTGTGATTGGATGTTGACCATGAGTTATGTCATTTTGTTATTGTAGATTTATAAGCGCTTCCAGAGTCACACAGTCTTGGTGTTGCAAGAGGCAGCATAAGCTTATTTTGTGGGATTCTTCAAGGACACTAATCTTTGCGCATTTCATGCCAAGAGTGTTACCATTATGCCCAAGAATATTCATCTTGCCATGAGAATTAGGGGGGAGAGGGCTTAAATGTTTAAGCTTGAAGAAACTCTAGTTTGTGATTTGTTTAATCACGTTTTTACATGTGGTATGAATGAATAATAGAATCAATGGTAACATATTGGTACTCACTGGTCTATGGACTTACTTTCATTGTTTCTTCTCTTACATTTTGTTGCTGCTAAAAACATGCTCCGTGTACAGTGCGGAACCCGAGCCTAGACCGATGACTTGCAAGACAGAAAACGAGTGACCGCCGGGTGGGCTTCTCGGCGGAGAACTCTCCGATGCTTAAGTTAGAGCGCAGCTACAGAATAGTAACTCTGAAAAAGCATGAATTGTGTAGTTGTCCCATAACTGGATGGGTAGACCCCTTTATATAGTTGTAGGAGAAGACTCCTAGTAGGACTGGGCCGTGGGCCAGATGTGTTAGGATCGCGTTAGGATCCTCGAGGATCACGTCACAATCCTTAATAAGATAATCATTGATCTCCCAGTTTGACTGGGATTGCCGGGTATTCCCCAATTATTGGGAGTTATATTTGAGTTATATCATAAGCCCCCAACTTCTTTAATTAAAATGTTTGGCTGAGGAAGTTTATACCTAGTGTCTCGAGACATGCGTCAGATTTGTAAGTGATTCTCATCCACTTTGTAGGGGTAACAATATTTTTCTCTTCCATGTGCTCTAACCTAAGTGGGAGCTTAAGCCTTAGAACTTTTTCCAAGTAGGGCGCTAGAACCCTAGCTCTCGAGAGCTAAGTCTTAGAATGTCGCCTGAGTAAGCTCTTCGGAATCATCTTTAGAAAGATGAATCATGGGATCTCGAGATCCTTTAAGGGATGTGTCCCATGGTAGCCTCTCTCGGGAGAGGACACAAAGCTGTGCATGCAAGTTGTTGCATGTGTTAAGTGTTTGAATGTCCCTTCGAGGGGTCACCTCTCCTTTGGAGGGTGTTCATTTTGTGCAAGTGTGTGTTCTTGAGCTCGAGCTGACCACATCATGCTTGCGTTTTACTTTGTCACAAACTCTTATCATCAGCTAAGAGCTGGCAAAGAAGCCTCGCACTCACGCTTGGCTGGGTTTTGAATTGACAAAGAATGGTGGGGGATGAAGTCCCATAGTCCTTTGCCATTTCACGGGTTAGAATTGTAGCTAAACCGTTCGGATAGAGCTCGAGCTCTATCCTATCACCCTCGGGGGTGTTCGTCCCTCGAGGGACTGATAGAGCGCGGAGCTCATGCAAATACCCTCGGGGGTTTGACGGAACTTAAAAGTTCTCGTCTTATGGGCCTTCAGGGGCGGATAGAGCCGGAACTCATGCAATTACCCTCAAGGGTTCGACAGAATTTTAAGAGTTCTCGTCTTACACGCCCTCGGGGGTTTAACGGAACTTGGAGTTCTTGTAGTACGCACCCTCGGAGGTTTAATAGAACTTTAGAGTCCTCGTTGTACGCGCCTTTGGGGGTTTGACGGAACTTTACAGTTCCCGTTATACACTCCCTTAGGGGTTTGACGGAACTTTACAGTTCTCGTTGTACACTCCCTTGGGGGTTTGACGGAACTTAGAACTCTCATCGTTTGTGCCCTCAGGGGTTTCTCGTCCTTGTTGCAGCGATGCCAAATAAGAAGGTGCGGTTCATGGAGCCCATAATATAGTCGTTGTGGCGAACCTCCCTGTCTGATAAGACATAAGGCATTAAGCCTGTATAAGAATGATCTCATGAAATATAAAGCCCCCCGGCCTTTGAGAAGGCGTGGATATATAAAGACGGCAACAATAAAGGCAGATCGGACCACAATAGGGAGCACCACAGGGATTAGCGGCGCCATGGAGAGGCAGCGATGGCAAATTCAACAACCGCTTCGGACGACGCGATGCCGAAAAAGATGTCTGTCAGCGGCGACATCGCGGTGGACGATGTCGGTGCTTTCCCCTAGGGCACGGTGTCGTAGATCGGGAGCTAAAAGGTGCAAATACGAACTAGACGGCGAGGGGGCGCCGTCATTGCCTCCGCGTACTGATGATGGAGGCGTCGGGGCAGCGGCGGAGCGTAACTCCGGGTTGCCTACTGTGTCGTCAAAGTCTTGGATGGCACGGCGCCGAAGACCTGTGGTGGTGAAGACGTTGGTGAAGGGGCGCCGTTGCAGTCAATTTTGGTAGAGCAGATTCTTTGGATGGCGGCGACCGAGCTGCTGATCGTGGTGGATGGCGCAGTGTCGGGAGAGGCCACAATGGTGCGGCGCCGGTTCATTGCCGAAAGAGTTTGACACCACAGCGGCGATCTGCTGCTTCTTCCCCCCCCCCCCACTTTTTTGTTTTTTGTTGGGTTGTTATGGATGGTCTGACAGTTTCTAGTCCCGGTTGGTGCCACTGTAAGTCACCCTCGGCGTTGGTCGGTGAAGTGGCACCGCCATAGTTAGCTTGTAGTGGACGGTGGGACGCGGAGAAGGTCGCGGTGGAGGGCGCTGAGGGCGCTTGATTTTTTTTCTCGTGTCGCTGCTCTGACAGCTTTGTGGTGGTAGTCGGTGGTTTATGGTGCCCGCGACTCTGTGGGCGATGACTGTCTTTTTTGGCGCAGTGCGGCAATTTACAGCGGGCTTTGGACAACCCCATAGTTTTCCTTCTCTGCTTTGAGGTGACGACGGCGGGGTTGATGGTGGCTTGGCTGCAAATTGCTTGTTCCGTTCTGAACCTTTTTTTTGTTGAGATGTTGTTTGTGCTCCGACCACTTGGCAGCAGTGGCGCTAACTCGATTGCCACCGGGGATCCTTAGAATTTTTTAGGCGGTCATGGGGTTGAACTTTTCTCCTGCTTCCCCCTCTTCACTGTGTTTTTTTTTTCTTTTGGATGTTCCCGCAGTTGTATGACACTTGCAGGTTGTTGTTGCCGGCGGTGTTTTTCGATCAGAACTGTGGCGGCCGAAGGCTGTTGGAGCCGCTGCGGAGTGGATCTAAAGAACTGTGGTGTTGGACTGGTTCCGTGTTGGCAATTGTGCGATTGCTAATCGGAACTGCTGTTGGCTATGAGGTCGTTGACAACGGGACATCGGGGTACGGTGTCGGAGAGCTTGTTGGGGAGGTGCTGCACCGGCATTGATTATGGCAGAGCAGGCCGTGCCCGTCGTACAGTTTGTCCAGGAGGAACTCTGTTAGGCAGGACTTGTCAGTGCTGTTTGGCGGCAAGCTTCATCCTCTGAAAAATTACAACGCGATTATCTTGCAGTTAATCTGCTAGGCTGGCGGTCCCACAGATGGCTCCAATATGTTGCTGCTAAAAACATACTCCGCGTACAGTGCAGAACCCGAGCATGGACCGATGACCTGCAAGACATAAAACGAGTGACCGCCGGGCGGGGTTCCCTGGGAGAACTCTTCGATGCTTAAGTCAAAGCGCAGCTACAGAATAGTAACTCTGAAAAAGCATGAATTGTGTAGTTGTCCCATACCTGGAGGGGTAGACCCCTTTATATAGCTGTAGGAGAAGACTCCTAGTAGGATTGGGCCGTGGGCCATATGTGTTAGGATCACGTTAGGATCCTCAAGGATCACGTCACAATCCCTAATAAGATAATCATTGATCTCCCAGTTTGACTGGGATTGCCGGGTATTCCCCAATTATTGGGAGTTATATTTGAGTTATATCACATTTAGTTTTTGCCTGTTCTCGGGTGACTGAAATTTAATGATACTAGTGTTCCCTTTTGCTAGAATTTCTTTAGGAGGATAGTAGCTTCTTGTGAGATTGCAGGGTTTTAACTTGCAATGTTTTTCCCTTGTGGAAGAATTCATACCAGACATGTCACCAGAAGAAATAGATGTTACTCGTGTCTTTGAGTTTCTCCACTGTTCCACTTCTTACATTTCTTGATGGCATTATTATTAGTTCTGGCAATTACCACCTCATGACTATGACATTGCAGTATGACACTTTATTATTGCATATGGACTTCATATGGTTAGCTGCGATTTCATGGTTAGCTGCGATTTCATAGCAAGGTCACCTCATTTAAATTAGTCGCTAGGTCTTTAATTTTACTAGGTTTTAGCTAGAGGTGTCAAATGGGCAGGGCTTGGGCCGGCCCAACCCAAGCCCATCGGGCCTCCAGCAAAACGGGCCTGGGCCGGGCCAGAGGGCTGCCAAACGGGCCGGGCAGGGCCGGGCCATAATGTGGGGATATCTGGGCCCAGTCCAAGCCCAGGCCTTAGGCCCAACACTTAGGGCCGGGCTTAGGCCGGCCCCGGGCCTAATTTTTTATTTTTATTTTTTTCATTTTCTTGTTATTCAATGTAAATGCTTTAATTACGGTAATTTGTTGTTCTTATTTAAACAAATTGTACTCTAGGCATGTCCAATATTCACAACGAACCTAATCTTTATCCTTTTTATTTCATTATAAATCATATACATTGAAGACAAATGTATTTATAGGCCCTCCTCCTTTTATCTGGGCTTAGGACCGGCTACTTGTAAACAAACAGGCAAAGTTACCTATTTTTTTTTATACATACGGAAAATTATCTATCTTACTTGTAAAAACTTATATATATATATATATATATATATATATATATATATATATATATATATATATATATATATATATGAAAAAAACTATATTTTGTGGGAAATTTTATTCTTAAAACTTAAGAGAAGGAAAATAAAAAGAAATTACCTAATCATCCGGAAGTACTTCAACATCCGAGTCACTGCTCTTCCTATCATCAATCGGTTTATCTTGCTCGCGGTATTTCGCATCAAGATAATCCTTCCAACATACACATAGCTCGAGCGACTCGGGGTTAAGACGACTCCTCCTGTCATCCAAAACCCTCCCGCTCGCTGAAAATGCCGACTCTGAAGCAACCGTGGAGGCTTGCACTGGCAGTACATCCCGTGCAATTTGAGCTAAAGTTTTATACATGTTTTGATTTTGTTTCCAAAAATTTAACAAATTAAAATTAACCTGTTCTTGCATTGATAAATCAGAATAATGATCAGTATTTGAATATACACCAATCTCATTAAAAGAGGAAAAAGTAGACGAACCTGCCGAATTAGAAGTACCTTCACCTGGTAGTTGTCTTGCTACTAGATGTTCAAAGCCCTTAAGGTATGGCGCATAATACCTCTCAGCAGTCGATGATGAAGCTCGTCCGCGCACGTCAGCAGAATTACGATAGAGGTTGAACAGTTCCTCAAATGTCTTGCTCACTTTCGCTGTGAGTGCGGTTGTATCCTCTACTGAGTAGCACATTAATATCGATATCTCTTGTATCGAGACGTTCACGCCATGCAACTTTAACCTAGGATCTAAACAAGTAGCAACAGGCAGTTCACTCCAATATTTATTAAACTTTTTATCCATCACTTTTACTATTTCCTCAAAGGGTCCTATATATCTCCATTTTGTTAACATTGTAGCCATCTTGAGAATTTCTATTACAGCGAGAGGAGAGGTGGGATAGTACGTACCAGACAATAAATTGGTAGACGTGTAAAATACCTCCAAAAATTCAGCTAGGTATGTGGCCATCTGCCATTCCTCTTGAGTTGGCAAGCCGGCTGGGAACAAGGTTAGTAGAAAATGCGTATAGACTTCTCTGTATGCCAGAATGTGTAAAAGCATATGGTATGTAGAGTTCCACCTGTGGACCACATCTGTAACTGCTCTCCTGCGAGGCATATTATATTCAACACACAACGTTTTAAATTGTTGTGTTCTCGGACTCGAACTATTAACATACGCTGTCATACCCCTCATTTTGACAAGAATATCTCCTGCAGCAGCTAAACCATCTTGAACAATTAAATTAATTATATGACAAACACAACGAACATGAAATAATTTACCAAAAAGTACAGGTTTGAGGCTCTCCTGTAAAGCATCAACAACAGCTGTATTGTTAGAAGCATTATCAAAACTAATACTCATAATCTTATTCTTTAATTTAAACGTGGTACATGCTTTTAATATAATACTAGCAATGTTCATTCCATCATGCGGAAAAGGAAAGAGCTCGAAAGCGATGATTCTCTTGTGCATAATCCAATCTGCATCAATCCAATGGGCCGTCACACAAGTATAACTAACAAAAGTAAACGGAGATTGCCAAATATCAGAAGTAAGACTAACTTTACCGTCAAATTTATCGAAATAATCGATCAGGCGTGCTTTAGCAGCATTATACTGTCGGAGTGCATCGGATCTAGTTGTGTTTCTATGAACCTTTTTGTACAAAGGTTGAACGTATGTGTTCATATATCTAGAGTGCTTAGTATTATCGGCAAAAGAAAAGGCTTGTTCATCGTGAATAACAAATTCAGCGAGACCGTCTCTTTGCTCTCGCTGATTATAAACAAATAACTTACCGTCAAAAGATAACTGCGTTTGGGTAGGTTCGACGTGGCCTTGTCGAGGTGCACACTAAGGGTAATGCCTGTTAAGATGTCCATTACCACTACCAGACGAAAATAATTTAGCACAGTACTTACATCGAGCTTTTCGGATGCCGTCCACCATAACTTCATCAAAATGATTCCAACACTCGACTTTCTTTTTTTTTTCCTTTTGGACTTCTGGCTCATTACCGGAGGCATTGCTCGGCCCTTCTTCATCATGACCAGGCATAGGGTTAAGATTATGCCACGGAGTAGTAGCTTCGCCAACCGAGCTGCGTCCTTGACTATAATGCGGGGGGTCTTGATCAGACGTGTATTCAAAATCTGGAATGTTTTGATTGAACTCTAGATGATGCTGAAAATGGTTCGCTGCTACGTGGAGGTGCCACAAAGGATGCGGTCTGAGTCAGCTTCCAGATAGGCAATGTGGGAGACAGCAAGGACGGCGTAAGGGCCGAGGGCAAGGCTCCCCAGACAGGTCGCGAGGGCTGGCAGCGCCGCGCAGGCAGGGGGACGACGAACAGGGGCGACAGTCGACGGTTCGTGACAAGGGCGCAGCGTCGAGGGTTCGTGGACGTGAGCCTAAGTGTGTTTCTCTCACTAGAATTCCAGAGAGAATGTCTTTCTAGAGAGAGAAAGTGAGAAGTCCAAAATGAGAGAAAAGATCCTTGAAAAAGCTCCAAAGTCCACTATTTATAGGCAAAAATGTGCATGTGTCATAAGTTGACATGTGTCACCCCCTGGGAACAGCCTAAGTGTGTTTCTCTCACTAGAATTCTAGAGAGAATGTCTTTCTAGAGAGAGAAAGTGAGAAGTCCAAAATAAGAGAAAAGATCCTTGAAAAAGCTCCAAAGTCCACTATTTATAGGCAAAAATGTGCATGTGTCATAAGTTGACATGTGTCACCCCCTGGGAACGACACGTCGCCGGGGGGGGGGGGGGCAAAGCACTGATCCTCCGTTGGGACTGCCGGTCCCTAAGTTCTTGCTACCCTGCCCTTGCGACATCTCTCTGCCTGTCTGAGGAGACTGATCATGCCGCGGTAGCATGGTCAGAGTAGCCCGTTGCCCCAGCCTCCAGTCCAAGCCCTTACTGAATCCCACAAGCCTGGCAGCGGTGGGGAAGACCCGACGCCCAGCTGCCAGGTGGACTAGGCAAGATGCCCTTCCGAAGACCTGCTCCCATCTCAGAGTGACCCGGGGGTCATAGTCCTTAGGGGTGCCGACGCGAGCCCACAGTGCCAGAGCACGTAGGCCAGTCACGCAGGCACCCTGGCGGAGATAGTGTCCCGGAGGAGTCGCCTATCTCGCTGCGAAGGGTCCTCGTGCCGGAGCACGGAGCGAAGTCCCCCTGGAATGAAGACGGCGATGGCTTTGAGGTTGTGAGCCCATCCCGTAAGCATATAACATGATTGTGGTGCATGGGCGCGGTGGAGTGCGGGCGACGAGGGTCGCAGAGTGACGTCCGAGCAACAAGGGTCGTTGCTTGGATGGCGCGCGACCGTGAGCGACGGTTGTCATGGCGACAAAGCGGCCACAAGTGACGGTCATCACGACGACGGAGCACGGTCGAGAGCGACGGTCGTCGCGACTATGGTGGAGAGCAGTCGCGAGCGACGGTCGTCGCAACTATGACTGAGAGCGGTCGCGAGCGACGGTCATCGTGACTATGAGCGAGCGACGGCGAGCGAGGGTCGTTGCGGCGACGGAGCACGGCCGAGAGCGACGGTCGTCGCGACTACAGCGGAGCGCGGTCACGAACGACGGTCGTCGGTCGTCAAGGCAGGTGGCCGACCCCTTGGGGTGGCCGACCCCCAAGGGTGGCCGAGCCCCTCAAGGTGGCCGACCCCCATAGGGTGGCTGACCCCTTGAGATGGCCGACCCCCAAGGTGGAAGGCACACCGAGGTCGCTTCACGAGCGGTTCACGTGACTTGAGCATGCATTGCTTTGACCGGCTCTCGAGCGTTGAAAAGTTGACCGCTGACTGGGTGATGTGTCGTGCAAAGTGGGTCCCTTAGCGGGTCCTGGGGTGCGACCAGAATAGGGTATGAACAACTCTCAATTGGCTTGGGTATCTATCATACAGCCTGTACTCATTCGTCCAGGAAAGAATGGTTGTGGTGGAGCTTGGATTGGTGTTTGTGATGGCCGTGGTGCTGGCGCTCGTGCTGGTGGTGGTGTTTGTGATGATGATGATGTTTTTCGTGATGATGATCCACGCTTCAGTTTCTTCAGTAATCCAGCCATATTTGAGGCTAAACTTTTTTACTAGATTAAAAAATAAAATTAGTAAGAGTAACTAAATACACAAGTATAAGAGTAGTAATTAGTAATTAGAAATAACAATTAAAAGAATTAAAGAGTAACAAATGAATCACTGATGGTAATTCAAAATTGGAGAGAGTTAGTAATTAAAAAAATTAGTAATAGTAATTGATAAATATAAAAATTCACTAATTACTAATTACTAGACAAAAGAATCAGAGAGTAACAAATTAATAAGAGGAGTGGTTAGCAATTAAAATTTAGTAAGAGTAATAATTAGTAAACAAGAGTAATAATTAGCAAGAGTACTAATTAGTAAATAAGAGTAGTAATTAGTAATAGTAGCAATTAGCAAGAGTAGCAAAGCTTGTAGAAATGTAGAATGTTTATATAAGAAAGAGTAAGAAGATTGGTGTGAAAAATTAGAAAGAAACTGTGTGAATTTATAGATTTTTGAAACTTCACAAAAGACCAAAATACTCGTAAAAACTATTCGTTTATAGTTGTTGGGGAGGGTAAGAGTGTAAAAAGCTTAAAAGAGTTGAAAAAATTAGCTTGAACCAAAATACTCCCCAAACTAGCCATTATTTTGCTGTTGGGGGGAGGGGGGTAAAAGTGAAATTTAAGGAAAAAAGGGTAATAAATCCGTTATGGGGAAGGGCGGTGGGGGGGGGGGAGGGAAATTGAATTTGAAATGTAAAGAAACGGGCCAGAACCTGGCCGGGCCAAACCCGGGCCGTTTTTGGGCTGGGCCTGACCCGGGCTTTTTTTCTTGAAAATTCTGACATGGTCCAAGCCCAGGCTCTAAACCTTAAAAGTCCAGGCCTCTACTGTTCATAAACGGGGCCGGGCCAACCCGGGCCAGAAATGGGCCTGGTCAGGCAAGAGATCGAGGGTTCTTCATTTCTGCATATATGCACTGCTGATGGCGTTTAAACTGGTTTTTAAACTAAAGAACCGCGAATGCCGTATAAACATAGAATGCTTGCTTGGACAACCTAATAACAAAATCGAACAATCAGCCATCAGTCCATCAAGTAAAACCATGATCAAGTCATTAATCAGCTCCACTTTCACCATCAATACATATCCCAATTTATCTTGTTTACAAATGGAACGCAATCTTAATAACCAAAGCTAATATGCTAAATAAAGATGACCAAATAGCTGCTTTACATTTCGACGCTCCCAAATCCGATAGACTTGAAGCTTCAGTGGTTGCGTGACATTCCTTCACGTGATATTTTTCCATTAAGGTCTTCCGGAGTGAACAAATCATTCAAAAAAACAAAAAAAAAAAACTTAGACTTTGTTTCTTTTTTACCAAAAGTATATTAATAAGAATAAAATATACTTACGAGTTCACATGGCAAGAGTTAAGCAAACTCACCAAACTGTTTAACGATCCTTGAAATAATGATATACACTTTCATTAACGCATTATTGTACTGGCACAAATAAATAGATTGAAACTTTTATTATCATTACTTAAAAGTGGCGTGACATTAGTATTAACAAAAAAAGGTACAAACTAATGGTGGACGTTGTTGTTCGTTAACTCAGAATAACTATACGCCACTTCTCAAAACTGACCGATCGCCAACACTATCAATATATACAAATTAAAAGAAAAAGTAAGCTCACGGGTCAACTAGAAAAAATTTAATTCATGTTCACCCAATTTCTTTAATGCATACAGCATACTTTCTGGATATTGCATCAGTTAAAAAGTTCCATTGAAATAGAAAGATATGGAAGTTACATTTAGCAACAACTTCTTTACCTTTATTACCACTCTCCATTAGAAGTCCGTTAAGAAGCTCTCTTCAAATAACAATCTAGAAATAAGATCAAGCGCACAATATTATATCAAATACTAACCCAAATTAAGTTAGTTTCAGATCTGGAGTTACCAAGCAAGCACAGCTAATTATCATCAAGCGCTAAGTTGACTTCTGCTGATCATATAATTACTGTGTCCTCAACTGATTATTAGATGCACTTTGGCGAATCATTTCCCCATTGTAAGGCTGGCCAAAGTCATGGATCATGAAGACCCTGTGCCAACTGTTTTGCCTTGAACACTATAGCCCAAATCAGTTTTTCTTGTTCATAATCCGCGGGTTATCATCAGTGATTAGTGTGTAAAGTTCAATGATTAACATACTTCAATCATCAGTGAATAAGGTAGAGATTTTTTGGACTAGTTGATGGGTTTGGATTTGCCATGATACTGGAAGTAGATTGTGCTAATCGTGCTAACTAACAATGATAAAATTATCTATGTCAAGACATTTTGCTGTAACGTAGCCTGCGGTTGTTGCTGGCTGCCGGTGGTGGTGCAACGTGGTTATCGGCGGCGCGCGGGTAGTTCTAGGACGTGGATAGACAGATCAAAATTAAAGAGAGGCAGCCGTAGTTGTCGTTTGCCCCATGGATCTCGGTGTACACGTGCAGAGAGAGAGAGAGAGATAAATGACAGAAATGAGGGGTCTTGATTTTTCCTGTTTTAACTGTGGAAAAAATTTGACTCTTATCCTTGTCGAATGAATCTTCCTTCTACCTCCTATATAGTTACAATTAATCGTTTTTGTGGGTTTCATTTAGTGACGTTAAAAAAATATTGTTAATAATTGTTGTTGAAAGTGTTAGAAGAAAAGTTGCTAGAAACATTTAACGACTATTTATTGTCACTATATATGGGGTTGAAGGCATTCTACGATCCGGGTTGGAGTCAAAGTTTGTTCTTTAACTATTGACTGGCCCGCAATTTAAATTGAACAAACTTTGGCTCTTACCCGGTTGTAGGAACCTTCCTCCAACCCCGTATATAGTGATAATTAATAATCGCTAAATATTTTCAGTAATTTTTTTTCTAACACTTTCAGTGACAATTATTAACGGCACTTTTTTAGCGTCACTAAATAAAAGTCATTAAAAATATTTAGAGACGATTGATTGTCACTATATGAAGGGGGAAGGGGTTACAGCTAAATTTTTTCACTTAAATTTTTCCGAAAATATAACTTCAGTAAACCATGATTAAGAGTTTATATCCGGTTATACATTTGGTCCACAATTTACAAGCTTGTTTAGTTGGCATAATATTAGTGATTGTCTAACATCACATAGGTCGATGACATGAGGTTAGATTACCACCAAATAGTTTTTCCAAGTCAGGGCCTCAAATCAAACTCTTTTTCCGTACTTACAAAAAGTAACATCTCTCGAGCAAAGAAGTCTTTAATAGTTACCCTATTTTGTTAATATATCTTCCTCTCATACTCATTATGCAAAGAGGTTGATATTACAACATCTGTACGTGTATGTGCCGTTGAAACAAGATTATTAACGCTGCAACGTTCAACTCAATTTTTTTTTAATTTTTAAAATCAAATAACATACCTACTCAGTCTCAAAATTAAACCAACTTAACACGACTCACCCGAATCAAAATCTACCACATCTTGACAAAGTTTTGCCCCAGGACAGTGCAAATATAGTTGTAAATGTTTCTCTTGGCCATGGTCAGTTCAATGGTCCAAAGGAAAGTCCCATATTTCAAATCTCACCTTTTTCTATTTCCTTTCTTTCTTTAATCTATTTTGTTTTCTTTATTGACGAGTATTGGCTGGAACAGAGACCCTGTTCCTGCAATCTCGACCAGCGTAATCACAAGCTTTTCTTTGTTTCTTTCATGTTTAAGGTAAGGGAGAATAAAAGCCGTACCGTCACATGTCTTGAGGCTTACAGCAACGTGGTCTGAGGTAAGACCTCCCACAGTTGCATCAGAGGTTCAAAAGCCATGCATGCAGGCTTTGTGGACTGCCCAGACGCAACTACCCTGTCATACGTACTCTGTGATTCTGACCTTCCCCAGCCTTTCAGGGCCAAGCAAGTCATGCCTGTGGCTAGCTAAGGGCAGCTAGAGTGCACCATTGCGTTAATCAAGTCCTGTCCAAAACCCTAACCACCCCTCCCACAAAGATATAAAACTGCAAAACACCATTTTGTTTATCAAGTCCAATCCAAAACCCTAACACAACCCCTCCCCGAGAAGGAAAAACTGGTAAAGTTAGTGCTACACATTGCTTGGACGAGTTTTCGCGGTTTAGCAATAAAAAGAGTGTAAAAATAATATCAAACACACGTTGGTATAAGAATATTGTAATTTCATTCCGTTATAAACTTTATTATGTACCATTTGAGACTCTTTAATGCTTATCTTGGTTTAGCAACCACTTGATTTTGTTAGAAGCTATGGAACAAGTATAGAGGGAAAGTATGTTTAATGTATGTACCAATTTCGAGATTAAGACGATCTAACTCGAAAATGAGTTGTTTTAGCAAAATTTAAATATGCATTTGTGCGGGTGTATGTATTTTGACATAAAGGAAAGGACATATTTTTGTTAAGTACAATGAAACATCCAACTTAAAATGAATTGGCAATGCGAAAATACTTCCATAATTAAGGCTTATATGTTGAAGTACCTATTAGTATTTTTCAATGTGAGATTATAGTCTCGATACACATCTATGTGAACTCTTCTAAGGATACATGTATCCTGAATCCTTAGGACGCATGTAAATGAAACCTTGCAAGACGAGGGTAAATCGACAGTCTTCCACTAAACGTTGAGCGCTAACATGAAGCATTAGAATGCACCGTAAATTAGTGGAATAACATGCTCAGCAGAAACACACACGATGTGCATTGCAATTTTGAAGTCATGAACTTTGCATACATTTGGAGTGACCCGTGTCATTTTGCAATGGCCTAACATTTTCTTGTTATGTCCTTACCCTGGTATTGCTCTATATATAGGAACCTTCAGCCAGGGCATAACTAAACACACTTGGTAGTATAACAACACAAGCAGTCATGGGGTTTCAAGGAAACGTTCTTCTTTTTGGTCTCGTGTTCTTCTTTGCTTGTGCAGTGAGAAGAAATGAAGCTCAGCCTTGGAATCATGCCATGGCCATCATTGACCGGACTAGTGCACCTCTGTCACCCAGCTATGGCACAAATGCCCTTAACCGTACTAGCTTTCCCAAGGGTTTCATCTTTGGAGCTGCATCTTCCGCATATCAGGTTTGTCATATGCTGCCTTCGTTCTTCAGATGAAGATAAGCATGCGCAGATACATGTATACTTCTTCTTATTTATGTACTGTGATTTTCTCAGGTTGAAGGTGCATGGAATGAAGGTGGTAAGGGCCCAAGTAACTGGGATACATTTGTTCACAGATTTCCTGGTCTCTCTCTCTCTCTCTCTCTCTCTCTCAAAGATCTCTAACATGGGTCCTATCCGTTTTTCTTTACTTCTTTGAAGATGTCCAAAAATTGGAGGAAAAGACTTTGCAAGAAAAATGCCAAGAGCTGCCTTAGCCCAAAAAAATTGGAAAACCTAGTTGTAAGACGAGTAAAACTGAAAGGATGAGAACAGAGAGTGAACATTGACACTGTTCTTGAGTGTTCTGTTTCCCTAATGAGACAAGTAGCAGATCAGCCACTACCTTGTGTACCCACGCACTGATTTTTGGCTTATGTCTGGTCACATCGATCATATAGCGGGCCGAACTAGACAAGTAATAAAGAAGTGTTGTTTCAAGGTGGTTCAGGTTTTGGAAGATCCGAGCCAAGAGCTGCCTAGCCAAAGGAAAACTGAATAAGTACTAAGACGTGAATAATTGTGAACCCTATACATTTAGCATTCCTAAGATGAGCACTAAGCAGAAGCTATGAACAGCTTGATATATGTGTTTGCTATTTAACAAGGTTTGTAATGTTGGAATCACAGAGAAAATAGCAGATCGTACTACTGGAGATATGGCCATTGATTCTTATCATCGGTACAAGGTACATAGATTCATGTGAAATTTTCTTTGCCTAGTTAGTTTTGCTATGTGCTGTCACAGCTTGAACTAGTTATGAAAATGTTTTTTCTGCTGCTAATGCAAAAGATTGAGGTAAGCATAACTTTTACATGGTTCCCAAATCAGGTTCATTCTTGGTAATAAATGTTTTTTTGACAATGTCACAGGAGGATGTAAGTATTATGAAAGGAATGGGTCTGGATGCCTATCGATTCTCAATCTCATGGTCTCGAGTTCTCCCTCGTAAGATCATCTGGTTCTTCAATGCATTTTTCAAGTGAAAGAACCATATTTCATAACTCAAAACATGATAAAAGGGTCTTACCCTTAGTTATCCCATAACTTAGTTATCCCATAACATTTGACATGCATCTCACTTATGTTTTCTGTTTCCGTGATGCTAATTGTGGTAACATGTAGGTGGGAAGCTAAGTGGAGGTGTGAATGAAGAAGGAATCAAGTACTACAACAACCTCATAGATGAGCTCCAAGCCAACGGTTATCATTAATTTTTCACATAATCATGGTCACAAGACAGTTGTCATATCCACAATGTTCAGTAGCTTATTACTTGGTTTCTTGCTTTCCATGTTTTTAGGCCTAGACTCCTATGTGACACTGTTCCACTGGGACGTTCCACAAGCTTTAGATGAAGAGTATGGTGGTTTCCTAAGCCCCAAAATTGTGTAAGTTTTTCAGCTTACATTTCATATCAGTTGTTCTTTACTTAATTACAAAGAGACAAGTACTAGTGAGACAAAAAGTAAAAATTTACAACAGTGATAGAGTTTTTAAAACTTCTATACTTTTTAGTGCTGGTGTAGATTATCGGACTATCTAACATTTTTATAAGATTAACATCCAAACAGCTAGTTAGTGCTTTGTGTTTGTTTAGGAACTTGTTTATTCGTTTTCTATTACTAATTGAGACATAATTATGATGAAGGAATGATTTTCGCGACTACGCGGAGTTATGCTTCCAGAGATTTGGGGATCGGGTTAAGCACTGGATCACATTGAACGAGCCATGGACCTTTGCGGTGACAGGGTATGACGATGGTAGCTGTGCACCTAGTCGATGCTCTGATTGGAGGCAAAATAACTGCACCGGGGGCGATTCAGGTCTGGAACCATACATTGTCACGCACAACCAAATTCTTGCTCATGCTGCCGCTGTGGATGTGTACAAGAAGAAGTATCAGGTTGGTTAGCAGAACTTATAATCATAAATAGTATGGTGGTTGCTGGTAATTTGATAGTTAACTTGTTAATTATGTCTTCAGGCAACACAACATGGATTAATTGGGATTACCCTTGTGACAAAATGGATGGTGGCCGCATCTAACTCGAGCGTTGATCGTCGCGCTGCACAAAGGGCACAAGATTTTTTCCTTGGATGGTGAGCATTTTGTTTAACGAATCAGGACATCCCAAAAATTTTTGTTTCGGTTTATGGCTTCTGTCACTATTCAGTGAATATAAGAAGCAAAAACTAGTGATTTCCTTAGCTTATAACTAAGGAACTCAACCGGTCTATATGGACCATATTCAATTGAAATAACATGTTGGGGGGGTTTTTGGAAAATGTCTCTGCTTTCGAACACGACTTTTAATGGGTGTTAACTGAATTGGCCTGCAGTAGCGCTATTTGATCATACTTGACGTTCACTATACGCCCCTTGCAGGTATATGGATCCATTGACAACTGGCGACTATGGTCGAACGATGAGATCTCTTGTTGGAAACCGACTTCCGAAGTTCACTGCAGAACAGGCTAAGTTGATAAAAGGCTCTATGGATTTTCTTGGCTTGAACTACTACACTGCTCAATTTGCTGTCGACATGCCCAGCTCCAATGGTGTGAACCAAAGTTATACGACAGATTCCAGAGCAACTCTCGTCAGTGAGTTTCAATATCAAATCTCATTTACAGATTTCATTTCAGTTTCTTAAACTTCAGCTTATAAATTGCAACGAATCTTTGTGTCAGGCGAGCTTAATGGGGTCCCAATTGGTGAAAAGGTATAACATATTAGCTACATCTGAAGTATACATCACTACTTAGCTAACCTTGTAACTGGCAATCTTAAGATACATACAGTTGTGGTCTTATTTCTAAATCCCATACACCTCCTTCCATTGAACACCAGGCTGGTTCGAATTGGCTGTACGTATATCCAAAAGGGGTGCAGCTGCTTTTGCACTACATCAGGAAGAAATACAATAACCCAATTATTTACATCACTGAAAATGGTAATTTCCATACTGCATATTCCGCTTAGTTTGAAAATGAGATGTAAGTTGTGGGAATTGTAGATAGATGGTTTTAACGGCAATTGGATACTCAGTTTCCTAATGGTATTGCAGGGATTGATGAGGTAAGCAACAGCACATTGCCTCTGCACGATGCCCTCACCGACAACTTTAGGGTTATGTACTACCATCGCCATCTTTCGTACATCCAACAAACAATCAAGTACGTTATCCCAAGCCAAGCGTTAACATTTAGCGATACATTAGGAGTCCTATCGAGTACCTTAGTATTCGATTGGTGTAACATAATGTTTTGATCTATCTACAGGGAGGGGGTGGACGTGAGGGGATTCTTTGCATGGTCAATCTTCGACAACTTTGAATGGAATTCGGGCTACACTAGTCGCTTTGGCGTCAACTATGTCGACTTCAAAGATGGGTTGAAGAGGTATCCAAAGCTTTCTGCTCAGTGGTTCAAGGTGTTCCTTCAGAAATAATCCTCCTCCAGCTACTAGTGTTAGAAGAATGTGCCCTCTAGCTAAAAATAAGCAGAAGATTGTTTCTCCTTGATCTATCTTCTCTTGTAGTAGTGCGTCTATGTTGTTTAGCCGTGCCCGAGTCTGGTGGTGTTAATGCGGGTGTGTTTCCCCTGAGATTTGCACCACTTGATCTTTACTTGCTGAACTGTTTAATTACTACATTATGGAGCTTGTATTTGATTTCAGTAACTGTCTAGTGCTTAGTTGCAGAATTCTCCATTTATGGAGCTTGTGTTTGATTTCAGTAACTGTCTAGTGTTTGATTTTAGTAACTGTCTAGTGCTTAGTCCCGAAAACTCGCTCCTGCTCTGGCTCCCATGCAAAAACCCACTATACCACACTCCCATTCCGGAACCTTCTGCCTGATTTTGCTCTACGTACCATTCAATAAAGCGACGTTGTTTAAAGCTCTACCTACCATTCTATGGACAATCTACGAATTGGCTCCCTTGTTCCTTACTTTCTTTCATGAATAATAAGTTGTGTTCTTCAGAAAAAATGGAACTTTTCCATCTCTTTTTAAAGAGACACTGTAGCTCTACCATTCTATGGTCAATCTACAAAGTGGCTCCCTTTTTGCTACTTCCTTTCGGTGAATAAGTTGTTTTCTAGAGAAAAAATGGAACTCAAAATCGTATTTTCTTAAAGTAAACAAAAGTGTTTTGCTTCTGACTCTCAAATGAGTGTGAATGTTTTTAAAATGTCAAGTCTCACATCGATCATACATAGAGTTTAAGATTAGTTCTTATACTTGATCGGTTCCACTCAAGATACCTAACACGATACATATAAATACCCAATTGCTTAGGTAACAAATATAGTAAATGTAACTTTCAAGAATCCTTTTGTCATATTGTCATATTTTTTAGCAAGTATATCTACTAAAGTTCAAATTATATCATTTAGGACTGCCCTTTTCCCGGCAAGCGTATCTAGTAAAGTTGAAAATATCATCACTTAGGACTTTAGTTCGTCCATTATCCATCTTGTTTGTATAGAATGACTATTTCTTGTAACAATGGCCGTTGGAGGTCAAAATATCTCCACTACTTTATTTCTTTTTCGTAATGATCCAGTCTTATTCAAAACTTTATATATCTCTTATTTAAAAGTTGAAGCAAGAGTAAGTCCTTTTTCGACTTTTCACTACAAGAAAAGTGCCTTTAGCGACCGCGTCTGGCGGTCGCTAAAGGTGGCAACGCGGTCACTAAAGGGTTTTAGAGAAACCGCGTTAAGGCAGTCGCTAAAACGGTCGCTATAGCCCAAGTCACTAAATTTTAGCGACTGCATTTAAAATTCGGTTGCTAAATTTAGCGACCGCGTTGACTATATTTAGCGACTGCATAAGGCGGTCGCTAAATACTTTTTAATTTAAAATTTTTCTTTTTTAAATATTTTTTTATTAAATTATATTATATATTTAGCGACCAAATTAGCGACCGCAACTGGCGGTCGCTAAATAATTAAAATATATTTTTTAATTTTTATTATTTTTTTAAAAAAATAATAAAAATATTTAGCGACCGCACTTATTTAAGTTAGCGACCGCAAATGTCGGTCGCTAAATAATTTAAATTTTTTTAAAATATTAAAATTAGCGACCGCTTTGTTTTATTTAACGACCGTATATCGCGGTCGCAAAACCTGGCTTTGCAAAAAAAAAAATTGCAGGTCAAATAACTTGTCCAAAACCTGTCGCAGAACTAATATCAATTTATATCCAATCGATCCAAAAACCGATTTAACCTCGGTTGAAACGATTTTGAATGAATGCGTTGAAAGCTTTCAATGCATTCATTTAAAACTGTTTTAACCCCCTGTCCCGCATTCATTCAAACAGCTGCTCGCATTTATCAAAGTATAAATAAACGTTAACATATGCATTAAAATAATAGAATCCATACAGTTAAGTACCGACGATCAATTCGAAACAAGAGCATAACATTCATTGCATAAATTAAACCAAACCCCTATCTAAATCACTCGTCGGCAGAACAACCAGCCCCGTCATCATCTTCTTCATTCCTCGATGGCACGTTCAATCCAACAACATCTTCATCGCCCCGGGAGGCACCGGCACTAGGATCATCGGTATCGCCCTGCACGAAGCCGTACAAATGATTCAACATCATATATCAAATCAAGATGACATATAGAGCACAAAATACATAAGTAATTGAAAAAAATTGTATTACATGTAGTTTTGGGTCCTTCATAATTACGTAACCGTCACCCCAGCAGCATCCGCATGCGCGCATCAAACATTGTGTTGAAGCACTCTACCAACGTCGCAGTTGCCGCTTTTGCCTGAGAACCGATACAACTGGTCTCGCCTGTCGATTGAGATATGCCGGCTAGCAACACTCATGCGGACTGACGAGGGTGGCCGAGTATACGGTCCTTCCTAGGACCCCCAGTAGTGTCTGACCACAACGAGAACTCGTCCACTGTCTGGCTACCGTCTGGCTGGGAGTTGGCCTGAACTCTCTCTTTAAATAAACTCTGTATAAGAAAACAACAAAAATGTTAGAGAAATTCTATTGGCCATAATCGCAAAAAATGCAATAGGAATACAAAAGTAATACATGAGTTACGTGCTCATCGCAAACTGCTCGGCGCTTTCAGACACCCACTTCCCATCACTATTCTGGTGTGTGCACTCAAAAGGGCCTCCTGTCAGGGTCCTCCTCCATCAACTTCAGCTCGTGCACGGTAAATGGATGGGAACCAGCACTGTGCTTCATCTTCTTCTCGCTATGAGTCATCTCCGTGCCTCGCTCACTCAGCTTCACCCAGTCTGGAGTACTCCAATGCGACACCAGCTGCCTCCACATGGTTCTGGAGAAGTACTCGGGATTGTGGTCTCTGGTCATAGATATATCTGTCATACCCGCCCGAGCTAGCGCCCACCTCCTCGCATTCAGCATCCATTTCTTGTAGTTCTTGGCACAATGCCACTCCCACGCCTGCCTCCCGAGTTCTCGCTCTCCGTCCGACTCAAATTTGAAATAGTCCTGAACATAATTCAACACAATTGAAAAACACAGTTAGCAAGAAAAATTCAGCGATAATGTACTTCTAAAACCCAAAAGTAAAGCACATAAAAAATACTGCACTCCTTACCAAAAACTTCTCCCAAACAAGCTCTTTGTCTGATTCTGTCCACGACCCCCACGTCGCATAAGGCTGTGGGAGGTGAGCCTTGATAATAGGACCGATCTTGGTCCTAACACAATCCTCAACAAAACTAATTACAAGAAATCACAGAGATACATCAATCCCAATATAAGTGCATATTACAATAGAATTGAGTTTTTCAAATTAAAAACATACTAATTGTTTCGGACATGAGCAGTAACCCTCTGCTCCGGGGTGGCTGGAAGAGGTATTCCGCGGGTGATACCTCGCGGTACAGATGAACTAGACGCTGCAGATGATGAAAAAGGAAATTATTATATTTATATTTATATATATTGCAAGTAATTGCTTTCAATCCGACACAAAACTAATATCGTCTCACCATGTTCTGAAGCAACTGATGACGATGACGGCTGCTCAGTAGTAGTCGCATCACCAATCCTAGGGAGGGGGGCTGACTGTGCCAAAGTAGCTCCGCGACGGCCACCTCCACGACCTCAGGGTGCACTGGATCTCGGCATATCTACAATGTAGTTCGCCCGAATAATAAACAACTTAAGTGCAGAACTAAGTATGCTAACAATGTGGCACTGCCGACTATAAAAGACAACCCAAATTAAATAGTCAACCACCATCAATTAATAACTAATTCAATTTAAATAATAAACAGGCATGTCTAAAAGTACATTGACAAGAATTTTTTTACTTCAAACAGTCAATCACTATCACTAATAGACAACGGAACGTCTTCCTCCTCGTCGTCATCTTCGTCCCCTTCATCTTCATCGTCTTCTTCTTCGTCGTCAACGTCTTCCTCAGTATCGTCGTCATCGTCATCACCATCATCATCACGGAAGGCTTCGGCATCGACCTCTTCTCCAGCATGGCCTAAATCGCAAAGAGGCTCATCAACAACATCGTTATTCTCTTGAAGCGGTATCACTGTGGGAGCATCATCCTCTTGGTACATCTCAACGAACACATCATCATCATCAACAAAGCCTATTTTGGTCTTGATAACAGTATGCCAATTTGGATCCTTCCTTGTCATACCCTTTGCATAGAAGACCTGCGTTACCTGAGCTGCAAATACAAATGGTTCGTAGGATCCGAGCCTTGACCTCATATTAACGTCTACAATCCCATGTCGACTAACTTAAATACCAGCTGTAATGTCAAACCATTTGCACCTGAACATTACCAGTCGATTACCGCTGCCATAATAGTCTAGTTCAACAACCTCCTCCAACTGCCCATAAAAATCACGTTCGCTATCATTATAACAGTCACCTTTGATCAAAACTCCACCGTTTTGGGTTTGTTTAGTAAGGTCAACTTCCATCGTGTTAAACCTAAACCCGTTGACAATGTATCCTTTATGACACGATACTAGTCTACTTGGGCCAGCAGCAAGCAACTTGAGACGGACATCAACTCCATCGTGGACGGTCTACAATAACAAAAAATTTGCACAGAGTATTAGCTTATCACATGCGGTCTATATTAGAAATGAACTGTAGGTTTTAGAACTTACGCGCTGTCGGAACCACTCAGGGAACGCGTTGTTTCGCATTTTTTCAAGTTGTCCATCTGATATCACAGGGTTTGCTAATAACACTTCCTCATCGTATTCACTGCATGTTATATGGCATTGTCGTTATATTATGTGAGTAAATACTATGAGAATGAAGGTATGTACGCAACTACTTACACTATGAATGGTGCAACTTCAGTGCAATTCATGAGAGCGTACAATGTTGCGGCAATATACTCCTCCTCGGATAGATATCGACTGCTACTTGCTCCAAGTGCACGACCAAGATGCTTGAATATGGAAAGACGCTCATCGAATTCTGTGTCGACACTATTGTCATTGCGACCAAGTCGATTCATCTTTGTATCAACATCAGTCTCAAAGTAAAGGGAACAGAAGTTGGTAAGCTCCTCAAGGATGTAAGCCTCTGCAATTGAACCTTCAACCCGGGCTTTGTTTCGCACCTTTTTCTTAAGGTCAAACATATACCTATGTAAGAAATAAGGATTGATTTCAGTAATCAACGCATGTGTGCAAGTATGAAATACAATTTAAAGATGGATGGGCGACATCACCTCTCAAATGGATACATCCATCGATACTGCACAGGTCCGCCCACTCTAGCCTCATATGCTAAGTGAATGGTCAAATGCTCCATCGAGTCAAAGAAGGACGGGGGAAAGATTTTCTCTAACTTGCACACTGTCTCAACAATGTTTTTCTCAAGAATCTTAATATCACTCTCTCGGAGCACCTTTGAGCACAAATCCCTGAAGAAATGACTAAGTTCAGTCAATGCTTCATTTACTGGTTTCGGCAAGAGGTCACGAAAGACAATTGGTATAAATCTTTCCATGAATACATGACAATCGTGACTCTTTAGACCATAAAACCGACAATCTGCAAGGTTGCAACAGCGTGATATATTAGATGCATAGCCATCTGGCAGCTTCAACAGTTTAACCCACTCGCACACCTGTTGTATCTGCTTTTTATCCAATGTATATACTGCTTTGGGCAAAACCAGCTTACCATTAACCATTCGTGGATGCAATTCACGTCGTATACCCATCACCTGCATATCTCTACGTGCTTTTAAGTGATCCTTTGATTTGCCCTTGACATTCATGACTGTATTAAACACATTTTCGAAAACATTTTTCTCAATGTGCATAACATCGAGATTGTTGCGTAGAAGGAGGGTCGGCCAATAAGGTAGCTCCCAAAAGATGCACATTTTCTTCCAGTTGTGTTTTGTTTCCAAAGCCAGGAAGTTTTAGACTAGCACCACACTTTCCAAATGGTACCGCATCCATGTCAAGGTCCTTTACGCACATGTACACTTCCTCGCCAGACAATCTGTCACGTGTTTCAAGGCGACGCTCCACAGTTTTATCAAACTTATCTTTTTGCCTTCGAAATGGGTGATTAGGAGGTAAGAATTGTCTGTGACACCCCCAAAAGGAAGCCTTCCCCCCGTGCTTTAAGGTGAAAGCCTTACTCATTTCCATACAATAAGGACATGCCAACCTACCGTGTGTACTCCACCCACACAACATACCGTATGCAGGGAAGTCATTGATAGTCCACATGACTGCTGCCCTCAAGTTGAAGTTCTGTTTAAGAGATGCATCAAATGCTGGGGCTCCAACTTCCCACAGATTTTTTAACTCATCGATCAACGGCCGCAAGTACACGTCTATATTTCTACCTGGGCTCGTAGGTCCAGGAATGAGTAATGATAAAAACATGAATTGTTTCTTCATACACATGTCCGGAGGAAGGTTATACGGGACAATGATCACAGGCCACGTAGAGTAGGGTGTGCTAGAGTGCCCAAAAGGATTAAACCCATCGGTAGCGAGTCCAAGTCGCACATTTTGAACTTCTGCAGCAAAAGATGGGTGTCGATAATCAAATTCCTTCCATGCCTCTCCATCGGCAGGGTGTCTTAATAAATCGGGAACTTTACTGCGAACGTGGCTATGCCATCTCATGTGCTCTGCCGTTTTAGAAGAGTAGTACAACCTTTGAAGCCTTGGTGTCAGCGGGAAGTACCGCAATATCTTCCATGCTATCTTTCTTTTATTCCCACTGGTCGGTTTATATCTTGCGTGTCCACAAACCGGACACTCGCTCAAGTCACTGTTCTCCTTCCAAAATAAGACACAATCATTATTGCAAGCATCTATCTTCTGGTACCCCAAACCAAGTTTCATCATCATTTTCTTAGCACTATAGTACGTGTCAGGCAACTTCTCGTCCTCTGGCAACATTTCTTTATTAAGCTTCAAAAAAGCATCAAAACCCCTATCACTTAGACCATGCTCAGACTTTAAGTGTAGCATCCTTGTCACTGCAGATAACTTGGTGTGCTTTGTACTTCCATTCCATATTGGCTCCTCAGAGTCTTGTAACAATTTATAAAATTTCTGTGCGCTCGGGTTTGGCTCTTCTTCCACATTAGGGTTACCATCGTTAAAATAGTTATCCCAATTAATGCCACTAGGCCCAGCTTCCATTACCATATGTTGATACTGGGAAAATCCTGGATCTCTAGGACTGTACTGTCTGAACTCAGCGGTGACCTCAGTGGGCACCCTCAGAATTGGTTCCCCGTGCTGAGTCCAATTCGTATAGTTACTCATAAAACCTCTACGGAACAAATCAAAAGTTACATTGTCGGGGGTTTTCCAACTTAACAGCTGACAACCATTGCACGGACATTTAATCGTGCCGTCATCCACAAACTCCCGTTGATTCAAAGCAAATAGAATAAACCCGTTCACTCCCTGTCTAAACTCTTCTGATACCCCAATCCCACTTGGAGCAATCCTCCTTCGCATCCAACTTCTATCCACTGACATGATATATATCTCTCACTGCCTGTTAAACCTATACAAGTCGAGTTCAAAATTAACCTTCAATTTGAAAAAAATATATTGAGTAGTCACTTACAAGTGAGTGTTAATCAGTGTTGATTAGTGCTAATCTTGGTAGCACTGACACGTACACTGTGTCCAACACCGACATCGACCGGGACATCGCAGAGAGGTGTCGGACACGTGTCCGAAGGTGCCGGTGAGGTGTCGGTAGTTGTCGGACACCATACCTAGACTCATATAAAGTGTCGGTGCTGCGTAGGTGCTAATTAGGGATAATCAGCGCTGATTAGTGCAAATTAGGGCTATTTAGAGCTCATTAGGGCTGAGTAGTGCTAATTATGCCTAATTAGGGGTTCTAAGTGTCGGACAGTGTTGATTAGGGTTAAGTAGGGCTGATTAGTGCTAATTAGGGTTATTTAGTGTCCATTAGTGTTATTTAGGGCTAATCAGTGCAAATTAGTCCTAATTAGGGCTATTAGTGTTAATTAGAGCTGATTACTGCTAATTAGGGCTATTTAGTGTCCGTCAGTGTTAATTAGGGCCAATTAGGGCTGATTATTGCTAATCATGGTCAATTAGAGATAATTAGGGCTGATTAGCCTAATTAGTGTTGACTAGTGCTAATCAGCCCTAATTAGGTGTAATCAGTGTTAAGTGGGGCTGATTAGCGTAATTATTGTCAATTAGCTCTAATCAGGGATGATAAGCATAATCAGTGTTAATTAGTGCTAATCATGGTAGCACTGACACGTACACTGTGTCCGACACCGACATCGACCGGGACATCGCAGAGAGGTGTCGGACACGTGTCCGAAGGTGCCGGTGAGGTGTCGGTAGTTGTCGGACACCATACCTAGACTCATATAAAGTGTCGGTGCTGCGTAGGTGCTAATTAGGGATAGTCACCGCTGATTAGTGCAAATTAAGGCTATTTAGAGCTAATTAGGGCTCGGACACGTGTCCGGAGCATTACTCGGTGTTAATCAGGGTTAATTAGTGATAATGAGGGTCGATTAGCCTAATCAGTGTTGACCAGTGCTAGTCAGTGTTGATTAGGACTAATCGGTGGCGAAACCAGAATTTCACCCCATGGAAGATGATTCTTATTAACCTAAGTATCCTATGGAAGATGAATCCAATTAACCTAATTTCAACCCATCATGTCATGTTTCATAAGCGCGTTAACCTAATTTCAACCCACCATTCAACTAAATCACATATTTGATCGCCTCAATCCAATTGGGTCCCATCCTCCATCAAGATCTCAATTCTCAAATGCTCAATGCATAATTAACAACCTAAAATTAAAAATCAAATAATCAATGCTCAAATGGGAAAAAAGCTGTTCAAAATGCACGTATCCGATATTTCAATCCAATTGGGTCCCATCCTCCTTCAACAATCTCAATTCTCAAATGAACAAGTATGCTTTTAAAAACTATCAAACGAACAAGTATGCTTTTTAAAATCCTAAGACAGCTAATCCAACATGCACTAGTAACAACCATCTGAAATACTATGTCGTCTTGAAATTACGAGACATTCTAAAGACAACTAACAAAGGAATGTAAAGCAAAACACATTATGCATCCAACATATCCATAAGAACAAAGAAACTACAATGCGAAACATAAGATAAAGACTGCATGCTTTACACATACTACATGCTTACCTAATGAATTAAAACGATGTTCTCTGCCCGCCACATTAAAACCATTAAAATCAAAAGTAAGTAGCAAAAATACATACCCCTTGGATTCTCTTCCCAGTAACAGCACACTTAGGTCCAAAAGAACAGACTTTAAGCTATCAATACTCCAAACTGAAGAAGAAAAGAGAATTAAACTCTCAGTATTCCCAAAAGCAAAATAAACTGACACGTGTGTTATTTCACTTCTTTTGGAGCAATCGGTAACCTAACATGATATTTAATTTCTTTGACCGCGCAATTTAATGACATGTTTAGTGACCGCGCAATTTCTTGTAGTTCTCGGCACAATGCCACTCCCAGCGCCCACCCCCACATGGTTCTGGAGAAGTACAGATTTTGGTTTTTTAACTTGTTGCACTTGTGATGTGTCATCACTCTGCTTCAAAGTTGTTGAGTTGCTGCCATAATCATGTAGAGTTGGTTTAGGTGGTCATTCTTAACAAAATCTAGGCCTTCGCCACTTCTTATTTTGTCATTCTCATCATTTACTCATGATTTACATGCAGCTGATGGCAAATTCATTTACAATCGTGGTATTGATATTGCCATAGGACAGTTGTGCTTCTTAAGCTGCAGCTGAATCAAATCTCTGCCTGTGTAAGTTATAATCCATGTGCAATTCCTTCAGTAGTTTTTACTACCTGCATGCCTATATGAAAGTTCTAAGTTTCCATTTGCTTGCCAGTTATTACATAAGAATTTTGTGTTTGTGGATATTTGCTTTCTGCTCAAGTCGTAGTAATTCTGTGTTTATTGGTATGGTCTTGCAGCGTAACCTCTTAAGCTGAAATTCTTGCACCCAAAATTGGCAGCCTACTCAATTGCTTTGAATTTCCTTCGTTATTTGTCGACTCAAATTTTCTTATCAGTTGAGAGAACTATGATATGCATAAATAAAATGTTTGGGGTTGATTATATTGCCATAAACATAAACATTTATTAAACATAAACATTAACCCATCAATCATGCTTTGTGTACATACATTAACCCATAAACATTTTGAGGCAGTGGGTCTCCCTCTCCCCTTCTTCTCTTTTTTTTTTTTTTCTTTTTGCTTTGTTCCACTCAAGCATTACACATACTCA
The DNA here is from genome assembly GCA_033070095.1 of Escallonia herrerae. Lineage (NCBI taxonomy): Eukaryota > Viridiplantae > Streptophyta > Magnoliopsida > Escalloniales > Escalloniaceae > Escallonia > Escallonia herrerae. Next base: position 6,961 of record JAVXUP010002383.1, on the reverse strand, counting down.
TACACACACACACACACCCTAGAGCACTCAATTCACACGCACACACACATCAGCACCCAGCTCAAAATGAGCTGCCTTTTGGCAGCATCACCATGCGCAGACACACACTTTGCACATCTTCTCCCAGCTCAAGCACGTATCTCTCGTTTACAATTACAACCCACACCCATTACGCCCAACACAAACTGCCGTAACCCACATACCCAATCCCAAAATAATTTTAACGAAGCCTTATATATGAAAGGCATACAAACAATGCATAATCCTAACGATTTGCGGATCAACTAAGAATTAGAGAGGGAATAACCATGGAAGAAACAATCAGACCCCTCTCGTTTGGAACGCTTTTGCTATAGAAATGATGCAATAGAAGAACAAAGAGAGCTACACGCCAAAATAAGAACAAACCTGCCGCTGTCGCTCCTCGTCACCTGAAGTCACCGGCAAATCGGTTGCCTAACGTCGCTGGCAAATCGGTGGCTCAGAGCAGTCGCAGCTGCTCCCTTTCTCTCTCGCCCAGATTTGTCCTGTTTGTATTTGGCGGTAGCTGCAACGGGCCACAGTTCAAGACTAAATTCAATTTAGGGTTTGTTTGGACTAAATGTTGACCAAAAATTTAGCGACCGCAAATTTCAGTTGCCAAATCAGTCGCTAATTTAGCGACGGCAACGGCAGTCGCAAAATTCGGTCGCTAAAGCTAAGTTTTCGTTGACAAATATTTAGCAACCGCGAAATATAGCAGTCGCTAAATCGGTCGCTAAAGTATCTATTAGCGACCGCATGTTTTTGCGGTCGCAAAATGCGGTCGCTAAAGCCCCTGTTTCTTGTAGTGTTCAACCCACCATTTAACTAAATCACATATCCGATATTTCAATCCAATTGGGTCCAATCCTCCATCAATAATCTCAATTCTCAAATGTTCAATGCACATTTAACAACCTAAAATCATCAACAGTCTTAATTCTCAAATGCACAATCAACAACCTAAAATTTTAATAAAATATCAATGCTTAAATTTTTTTCATCACCAAAAGCATTAATATTGCAATAAGAATTCCAGAATCAAAGGGCTATTAGAGTTTCACATCTTTCAGAAATTCAATGATGCTGAAATTTCCACTCGGTGGCAAAGTCAAAGGAGATATTTTGACTAAACAATTAGCGACGGCCCAAGAGGTCGCAAACTCGGTCGCTAATTCAACGACTGCAAATGCAGTCGCAAACTTCGGTCACTAAACCAAGTTTTTTGTTGACTTTTTACAATATGTGGATATTTAGCGACCGCACTTAGCAGCAGTCGCTAAAATAATGTTTAGCGACTGCGTGTCTTGGCGGTCGCAAAACGCGGTCGCTAAAACCCATGTTTCTTGTAGTGGGAGAACTGGACCCAAACAGGCTACTTGCTAAACCCTACGGTTCATAACCATGAACTACGAACAGTACATATGAGATCATCTAATGTGAAGCGAAAATTCTAATTAACTAAGGTTGATTCGTATGTGTATGATCTATGCATTTCATTCTTTCTACTTGCAGGTTGTGGTGAAAGAAGAGGAAGACATGGTTGACTCTTCAGACATTTTTGCTCATCTCAGTGGACTAAACTCTTTCAAATGCAACTACCCCATCCAGTCTTGGATCTAATCAGCCTTTGTGCATGACTCTACAGTTTTGCAGGACCCTGTTTCAGCAGGATTTTATTGGTCCTGGAATAAGTAGAACATGAATAATTATTATATTAGCGCATGAAAACAACAGTAAAAGTTTTGTATATTACTATGTACATGAAGTTCGATTTCAGAAGCTGTGTAAAGCTCTTTCATTTGACTTGCGCGAGAGGCGAGTCGTGCAGGTTGAACAATTTATTTTGTTTTTGGTTGAATAAAGTTGAGTTGCTTGCTATTCAATTAAGATTCTTATCCTGTCTTAGTATTCTTGAAATTCTTGAACAACAACTTTATGGTTCTTTGCAAGGAATTCACTCCAGAACTGAACCATTTCACTCCAAATTTGTACTCTTCATATGACTTATGAACCAAGAACGAGTGACTTAGTTTAATTTTGGAGTAGGCCTTGGAAGATTATGGCTTTCTTTGCAAGACATAAGAGGCAAACTAACCAGGTGCAAAGGCATTGAGCCACTTCTCCTTCAGTTCTTGTAATAACTAATGTTTTCGGCCTTAAAAAAAGAACCCCGGCCCTCTAACGAGTTTGTGCCTGAAGCGGACTTCTCTACCTATAGGGACCAACAATCAAATGGCTGACTTCATGGAAACGAAGCAACATTTTTCTTATAGTTATGGCTGATGGAATATTGATATATACATGGAATGACTTTGATCATGAGTGCTAGAACCTTCAGCAGATGCCTTAGAACTGGGTGTTCTAACCAAGTTGGCATGCCTCTTATCTTATCGCCATGGTCTGGGACAGTTGAAATTTCAGTTTCAGAAATGTCAACCCGTCACATACATGTGATTATATACTCATTGCGAACATCGTCAACGCCTCTTCTTCGCGTCTTCTGTTTATACCCGTTTCCTTTTATTGCAAATTTCCAACATAAATTTAGTACATGAAAACGTTAACTTACTCATTATTTTCGCCCTAGGTTCACTTGCCAAACGATATCTATTTGACTTCAACTAGCAACTGGATCTATCCAATTGCTTACAAAATTCAGCCCATATTTACAATATAAACAGACTGATAGATTACTTGAACTAAGATTATCACTTTGAAGAACGAGTATTAACCAAGTTACAGGATAAAGAGGATACCTGAACTACGATTAACCATTTGCAAATTATTATTAACAGGACTTCAGGGCAAAGATAATACCAACTGATAACTGAATCTATTAAATCATACACCAGTCAAGCATTGCAATTACGTTGCATAAAAATCTAGACACGACAATATCAAGCCCACATTACAAAAAGAGACTTTAATTTGGAGAAAGAGGACAATAACGCCGAAATAACGGAGAAATAGGCTTATGATTTACAGAAGGATCTATACATGTAACAGTTCGTAAATATTGCAAACTCATCAATCACATCTCTTCTAATCATCTCAATCAAAAGCCAACAACATATACATGCAAAAAACAAAAACCCAGAAACAGATAGACCAAACGTTAACTTTAATTTCGAGGGTTTCGTTAATCCTTTGAAGAACTACTATTAACCCGCTTAGAGGAGAAAGAGGACAATAACTAACGACTGAACCAAGTAAATCCTTACAGCTGTCAACAACATTACAACTTGAGTTGCATTAGAATTTAGCACTAGAAAATTCAGCCCACACTATCATAATATAATCAGCGGAAGAGAGACCTGGATTTGAGCTGAGAGAAAGCGCTTGAGGGTTTTGGCATAGGCGTTGTGGTCTAGGTATCGGAGCACGAAGTGGAGAAAAAAAATAAGGAAATGGAGACCGAAAAAGTGAAAGAGGGACAGAGATGGAAGGAGAAGAGATCGGGGAAGATGCTTACCAGTCAGCAGCGGCGATCAGTTCTGTGCCGGCGGTGGGCGCTGTGGTCAGCTCTCCTCTTCTCCTTTCTGCTTTGTCGCTGCTTTGTCGCTGGAAAGGGGGAGAGAGGGAAGTTTGGGGAAGAAGTGAGATAGAGGCAAAATTAGGGTAAGTCAAAATGGTGAGGGTGTTATTTTGACTAAACAATTAGCGACGGCTAATAGCGGTCGCCAACCCAGTCGCTAATTTAGCGACTGCAAAGGCAGTAGCAAACTTCGGTCGCTAAAAGTTGTTTTTGTTGACTTTGTAGAATATGTGGATCTTTAGCGACCACACATAACAGCAGTTGCTAAAGCGGTCGTTAAACTAATGTTTAGCGACTGCATATCTTGGCGGTCGCAAAACGCGGTCGCTAAAGCTCATGGTTCTTGTAGTGTTTTCTACCTAAAGTTCTAAATTTCAAGTACAATTTGTCTAAAGTTACAATATCTTAGTGTTATTTTCTTTTTTCTTTTAAACAATCTACAATATACTCTAAAATTCTCTTTATAATGTACTCTAAAGCTCTCTTTAACCTAATATGACCTTGTTAATATTAGTAATATGTATTAGCACACATTATATTATGCATGTAATTCAACATATATTTGCCACAATATTTTTACTTTCAGCACACATTATTTATATGATAATACTTCATGTAATTATCTGAAAAGCCAATATGGTACTATATCGATAAATTTAGTATGTAGCACGTGCAAGAATTAATAGATGTAATAGTCGGTCCACCTTCAAAAAATAAAAAAAAGAACATACTTGGACTTAAGAACGGTCTTTTAAGGAGTAGTATAATTAAGGTGATCTTTTTATCAATTTTGACGTATGCAAGTTTGAAGTTAAGTTTAGACATGGTTTTTTTTTTCAAGGTGAGTAGAGACTTATATGATGGGACTTGATCCACACCCATTTTGGTTATTTTTCATCACTAAATGATGCATTAGTGAACTTTTAAGCTTTTTAGTGACAAAATATTTAAATTTAGCCACAATGATGTTGTAATTAATTACCAACTTACTCAAAATTCTGATAGGTTTTAAATATATAAAAGAATGAGAAAGGAAATCTTAATAAATGATCTTGATGATTATACTGACATTGCTCTTATGGGATTTAAACTTGTAAATGACATGTTTTCAGTGTTCATTCTTAGTGTTCATTAATTATGAATATGTATGTGCTAGTATATCCATAAGTTTATGCAGTTGAGTATGTTATTACACTTGCAAATTTTATATTCTTTGTTCAACTCTAGCTTACTAAGTATTGAACTATTAAAAAATATTTCTTGAAGATATTTGTTAATAGGATGTAAATAGAACTCATCAACAATTTCAAGTTTAGGATAACTTGATTCAATGCAAGTTGTTTGTCTCTAAATTATGTGACTTAGTCGTTTACAAGTTTATGTGTTTGTAAAAACTTTATGTATGAGAAAAGGTTAAAACTTCTTAATATAAATACAAATCAAGTAGTTTTTTATGAAATTTTTTTAACAAAAATTCAAAAAGCACCTCTAATTTTAACAAACACTAAAATTCAAACAGGCCACCTAACAACCATCCCAAGAAAATTACCTCTTTTTTATAAAAAAACACACACACACACACACACGAAGATCCATCCAAAATTAATTTCAACGACGGAGATTTCATTCCTTCACCTGCCCGAAGCCGATCAAGGTGGCTCTTGTAATGGTAGTTGGGTTGTAGATTCAACGGTAGTGGTTTTACTTTTGGTGGTAGTGGCAGGGCAATGGGGGAGAGAGGGATGACAGCGACGCCGTGGTGGTTCGCTGGGGTGTGTGTGTGTGTGAGAGAGAGAGAGAGGCGCGATATACAGCTGCTGTGGGGGGTGGAATGATGTTTGGAGAGGGAAGTGACATATTGGGTGAATTTATTTGTTTATGAGGGGTATTACCTTCTTTTCATTGATTCCGTTAACTATGTTAACTAAAAAATAAAAATGTATAGTTTAATGTAACAAAAATACTTAGTAGGCGCCGTGTGCAGTTTCAGGTAAACTTTGGGAGTGTCAGATATATGTAACATGTTACCCATTTTTGTAAAGTTTTTGAATAAAGAATGTTTAACCCTTCAACCCATTGGGATCATTTTCGTATGATATTCTGAGGTACAGTGGAATATACAAAGATTATAACGATGTGAAGAACATGTTATCATGTAAATAAGAATATTTTAACCTCTTAAATACAAATTTAAGAGTATTTATTTGGGATGAATCCAAATTATAATTATAGCATAATGGTTCGAGCTGACGCTTCTTAAAAGTCATGATTATATGTACATTTAAAAAAAATCAAGTTAGATATAGATTAAAGTTAATAAGGATATTTTATAAAGACTTCAATTTAATAAGGATATTTTAAATAAAGAAAAGATTAGTCATTTAACCTTATCCATACTTTTATATTTGTATAGATATAGATTAAAGTTAGACTCATGCCGCCCCATTCAGGCCGCTTTCTTGTCTCTTCTCTCGGCTCAAAGGAATCACCTCTTTAAGATCCCCAAATATTTGTTTTCATTAAGACAGCTCATTCAAACTGAAATTTCACACAAGTGGGAGTCTGGGAGAAAGACAACTATTAATCCATACCTTGCAACATTACCATCAATATACAGTTGATCCGCAAAATAAGATGGCCATTTGACGATAATAGTGGCCACATGACTACATTGTTGCAGATCTCTTCCTACCCATTTATAGAATACTTTATTATATCATCCTTCATAGACAGCTGTAAAGAGACAAAAACTAGAGATGTCAAATGGGCCGGGCTTGGGCCGGCCCAGCCCAAGCCCATCGGGCCTCCAACAAATCGGGCCGGGCCTGGTTCTGAGGATATCTGGGCCTGGTCCAAGCCCAGGCCCTAGGCCCAACATTTAGGGTCGGGCTTGGGCCGACCCGGGCCCAAATTTCTTTTTTTTTTAATTTTTTTTGGCATTTTCTTGTTATTCAAGGTAAGGCTTTTTTTTTAATTATGGTAATTTGCTGTTAGGGACACTTTATTAAAGCGTCCCTAACAGATTCCAAGTTTCAGCCCACTCAAATTGTAACATAAATTGACAAAATACAGCAAATGTGGGGTACACGATGCATTGGGGTCAGCAATTTCAATACATAAAGATGTTGAAAATTTACTTGATCCCATGACCAATATATTTATAAAAAAAAAAATCAAAGACTTTAAGATGTGTTATTATTCTTCGCATTACTTAAATCTTTAGTACTGTTTAGGGGGGGAAAGGGGAATAAATCCATTGGGGGGAAGGGGGGGAAAGTGGAATTTCAAAAGTAAAGAGGGGGGACCTGAACCGGGCCTGACCCAGGCCGGGCCAAACCCGGGCCTGAACCGAGCCGGGCCGAGCCCGGGCTTTTTCCTGGGAAATGTAAGCCTGGCCCAGGG